>VYZV01038107.1:2780-48491 GCA_013401275.1 Pandion haliaetus | reverse complement strand
CCCCAAAAAAAAAATCCAAGAAACAAAACCACTGGATTGTGCCTAACAATGCAGACTTAGATGGTAGAGGACAGGGAAGCTTTATTCAAGCGCTAATATTCACTGAACTAGCAGGGACACTGGAAATGAATGGCAGAGTAAGTAGCATGTTGAATAAATGTCTCCTCCAAGTTTGGTCCATTGTAAGAGCCCTTCTCAATGTGCAGTGTTGCCACAGTATAAGGCACACAGAGAGCCAAATGCTCACTTAGAGTGAACAAAAGCCTGTCTCCCGCTGCTGCTTAATGCTGTAACTTTTATTAGCAGCAAGTGACAGCAGTTTAGCCTCCCTTCCTTTTTCTAGATGATTACATTCTTAAGCCGATTGACTGTGTTGACTAAAGGCAGCTGTTGATCCACACTCTTTCCTCTTACACACACAATGGCACACAAAGAAAAGAAACGCCAGATTTTATGTGTTCAGGATAAGCTTAAGATTTTGATTGCCTGAACAGAGGTGAAAAATAGGTTGCTGTATGAGGAGCCTGAGATCCCTAAGGGCACAGTTTCCACATGCCTAGCAAAAGCATGAGTTTGGGAGCCCAAAACTGAGCCTTCCCTCCTAAGGTCACTTTCCCGTCCCTCTTGCCCTAGGCATGGGGAGAAAGATGGGGAAGAGGAGCACAGTAATAGTATGTATTTGGTTGGATTTGGGCCACTAATTCACTAACCTTATAAAGGGAAAACCCTACCAAGAAGAGTGAGGATTAGTGAATCAAATATAAATGCAGCCTGCAGTCTTTATACAGAGTTAAATGTAGAGAAGTAAATGGAATTTGTTTCCTTTTTTTTTTTTTTTTTTGTAGTGGTTGTTAATACCTAGATCTGTTTCCACCCCCAAGTCCAGGCAGGTGCTTTGCTCCATGCTCAGAAGGCCTTCAGGACATCCAAAGTGGCAGCTCTCTATTTTGCTAAGGCTTAGAGGTGCAATGCCAGTGCACGGGGCTGTGGATGGTGTTGAACAGTCAGTTCACTGAACTTGCAAGCCAGCCTTTGAGCTTGTAAATGGCACTACTATAGGGGATGGCATCGGGAAAGGATTCCTTATGATGCAAAATAGCTGAAAAGTTGGTTCTTGGAGAGGTACTCCCTTTTAAGTAACTTGTTTGTGTGAATTGGCACAAAATTTTACCCAGGAGGAAAGATGACAGTGGAAGTGGCTTTGCAGCTATAATTACCTGATTAAGCTTTTTTCAAGGAAAAACATGTCTTAGAAATCACCTTACCTGGTGTAAATTAATGAAAAAAAACCCAGTCTCTTTCTGCAAAGATTTAGGAGACAAATTTCCTGGCTCAGCCTCTGTTGGCTGGAATGCACAGTAAATACATCAGTTAAAGGTCTCAGGAGAGGTTGATCTAACAAGAAGGCTCCTGCCACTGTCTTATCACAGGTGAGAGGCAAGTTGCTGTTGAAAGGAACATCCAAGAGCAAGTCCTCATTCGCAAATAGAAAATACAAGTGAAGAAAGTGGGGGTTTTCTCATGCACAAACCAGTGAGGCAACATGGCTGCAGTAAAAAGGAATCTAGCAACAAAATTCAGCTCTGCACTTTCCTCCCTGACAAAACTGTGGAGCATCTGCTTAGGAGCCTCTCTAGCAAATACAAAACCACACACTGAAACATTGTTCCAGGTGAAATCCAACTGAATGCAGCCAAAATACAATCACAGCTTTTAAAGCGATGGTCATGTGGGAAAAAATATTTTGACATCTCAAACTGGAGTTTTCAAAAATTGTTAAAGAAAAGGTACTTTTCTATTGGGAAACTGTGCCATCTGTTTTACTGCTTTGGAAGCTGCAATAGAAGAAAGTTCCTTTTGTTGCGCTCCTTCGTCCTAGAAGGAAAGACCAAACAACAAATGAGAAATGCTGGCATCCTTACTATCTTTTGCTTCTCTCTCTACATATACCTAAGCTCCCATTCATATTTTTGTGACATAAGATGATTTATGCAGCTGAAGTATTGGCCAGACATACCACTTGTAAACTGCTGGAAAAGCTGCTTGATTCTGCCTTGTGCAGTGTGAAAATGGATTTATGCACAGTGGAAGAACTTAATAGGGATGACAATTTGATAACTGACATTGTTACGGTAGTTTAGTAAGAGAAGAAAACCTAGACTAGATCTCAAAAGCTTGAGTAGACATAGATAATAGCTCACTGGTAAACCATATCCTGAGGAATGAAAGTGCTGCCAGTGTGCTGTCAAACAGGGAAATTCTATTCAATATAAACCAAGACACATTAGGGAAGCAGGTGGCTTTCCAGGTGGTAACAGAAGTATGAGTGTGGGTCTCAGTTGGAATAAAATGGTTGAAAGGGTCAGAGTCCAATGGAGTTAGCACTGAGGAATGGAAAGATCCTTTATTTTTGTGAACATGCCAAAAAGTTTCTTGTTTTAGAAACATTTCAGAAAATTCTGCACCCATTGATGGAGTGGTAGGGTAATATATGGTATTTTAATTTCAACCTACCAGTGCCTGATTAAAGTTCATACAAGTCTGTTTTCTGTATTTGTTCATATGGGTATTTTTGCCCTAACAAAGGACAGATGATGTAAGGTGAGAAGGTCTGTAAGTAAAAAAAAAAAAAGCCAAAACCAAACCCGACAATGACAACCATACAAAAGGGTTTAAAGCTCAATTCCACTGCTTCTCTTCACAGCACCTTCAACCCATCCCTAGTGCCTTCAGAATCCGCTGTTACCTCAATTAAAAGAAATTCAAGCTTACCTACAGCAGCCCATGTAGAATACGTCTGTTAAAGCTGTTTCTCAGTGATGAGCTATTGCTTTCCAAAAACCTAGGCTAAACCAGCAGCTATACTTTTCAGGCAGGGATGGTGTCTTCTACATGAGCGTTCTGCTCTCTTGACTAGGACAAACCAGAAATTAATTATAGCTTCAACTGAAGACAAACACAGAATGAAGTGGCTTGTCTGGACTCCAGGGCACAGGAACTGAGTACACAATACTTCCCCAGGCCACGCTGACCTGGGGTGCACCGGCCCCTTGCAGACACTGTTGTGTTTAAACACACCACCTCCCTTTCCTCCTCACCCCTCTCCAAGCCGCAATGATTATGCTGCCCACGTGAATGTACAAACGTCAGTAATCACTTCAATGTGAAACAAAAATCCCAGTGTAGACAGAAACACCTATTTCATCATTCAGAAAGAGCTGCATCTATTTATTTTGATTATCTCTGCCAGTAGGTGTCATGATACAGCAACCTGTGAAAGTTCTTGGTGTGGTAGGAGATAAAGTGGTTAAAGAAACAGTAATAATTATGGAATTTTATTTAAATTATGGGATGTCAGTAGTTAAAAGGGTGGTTAATTTTGCTGGATGCTACCACCCAGACATTAGTCTCCTTGTTTTGAGTGCACTACAAATGAAAACCTGTCACTGACCCAAAATTTTCTTTTTGATGCCTGTGTAATACAACTCTTTCCCTTGCTCCAGGAACAGTACCTGCCCTTCAGTGGGACACACTAATAATGGGGTGGGTAAGTGACTGAGGAGTGACATCCTCTGAAGAAATTCATGATAACCTCTCCTTTGAAGAGAGAGATTCACAACAAATGCCACACACATTTGCTACACCTAAGAGCTGTCCACTTAGGTGTTTTTGTCACACATCAAAGCACACGCAGCCATGTCCATTTTTGTGATGATCCTGGTTTCATCCTTCTGGGGGCAAAAAAAAAAAAAAGATGCTAGTCTGAGTATTTAATTAAAAGTAATGGTAATATGTCAGATAGTCAGTCAGGTGCCTGGGCTAACTAGGATCATCCCCGTTCAGTAATGTTGCTGTGCCCACTGAAGTTGCTGTTATAAATGTAAAAACATCATAGCAAACTATGACTATACCTGCATGTCACACTTTTTCCCTGCTCTTCCCTCCTGCTAGGAGGATGATGAAACATAAAAAAAAAACTTAAATGAGCATGAAAGAATGTCATATTAATACCTTAAATGAGCATGAAAGAATGTCATATTAATATCCACATTCCAGAGCAGGGTAAATGACCAGAGAGTGGGGGAAATGTTTTAGCATAGGCAAACCTGTACTCACGGAGTTGAGCTGCTGCAAATTACAGTATGACTCGTGCTTTCTTTCACCTTCCCCACACCAAGCCTGCAGAGCAGCAAGCATTCTTAGCTCTCACAGCTGTCCATACAAGCTGAGGGTACGAACGCCAGATAGGGTGTTTAGTTTTCAAGCCTTTGCCTGTACAGACACGTTGCAATTTAAGAGGAATATATTAGCCGTGTTTTTAAGTTTGATCCGATTGCTGGCCTGATGACTTGTCCTGAGTATATCTCCTGCTCCCAATGAAAGCATCTGTTAAAATGTTTTGAGTCTGGGTTTTTTTTTTTTTTTCTTTTTTTCTTTTTTCTTTTTATCTTAGCCCTTTAAAGATCGTGGTTGCAAAAAAGACCCCCCACCACGTTACATGAAAGGGCCTGTTACTGTTCAGTGAGGAAAGAAAACCTGGAGTGTAATATCTTATTAGAAATGTATAAATCCTCCTTTGTCAACCGTTGCTTCATGTTCTCAGCAAAGTTCTTGCTCTAAGATCCAGGGACCATGTAAATCCATTCTAGGTATTTTTGATGATTTTTACAACCCATATTTTGAAGCTACTCCTGTGTTTTTAAGGCATTTGTGTTTACAACTGAATTTCTGGATTCTTAAAGGGTTAATATGAGAAAGTAAATGGAGTCTCATTAAATGGATTCCTCAGGACAGATGGAAGAAAAGATATTTAAGAATATGCATTGCCCTTTAGTGAAAACACCAACCCTACAAATTCAGTAAAGAAGCCAAACAAAAGTGTAAGAAAAAATATAGCATGCGGACCCCAGGCAAGTCAGGCAAGACTTGACGTAGCTTTTTAGCTCAGATCACCAACCGCCCACACAGAAAACCTTTTGCACCTCTGACATGGAGGGTCTGAACACCCAAGTCTTACTTGAGTGTTGGATGTAACACAACACTGCAATAAGCACTGCCATCTGCAGAACAGAATCAAAACTGCTTAATTGTTAATAAAACTTCTTTAGTTTGACAAGTGTGGGTTTTACACAGCACACCTCCACCATGTCATATTGTCATTCTTGAAGGAAATGAGACAAGATCACTACATTATTTTGGTATCAAAATACCTTGGGCAGAAGTCTGGTCTCTGCTGAATTTCTACCATAAATACACTTACTTTAAATACAGTTTGGAAAAGAGAAGGCAGTGACACAGGACCCAGTCTTGGCAATACTTATCTTAAATCCTATTCCTAATTACCCAAGTGTTTCTCAAAAAGAGAGAAAAGCAGCTACCCTCTTCTGGGGCCCTTTCCAGGGGCTGATTTTCAAAACTGCTGCTGCTCAGCAGTTTGTGAAAACACAGGTTTGGTTGCTTGGTGCCAGACTGGGCCAATTTTTCACTTGTCTACTTTGGCCTCAGTTTCAAAGCAATATTCTCACATAAAACAACGCTGAAATATTCACAAGGAGAAGCTACTGCAGTGTACCTGCTTGTCACAAATAATGACCACTTCAGAGTGGTTTACCATTTATTAGCGTTCACACTGACTCTACTACTCGCCAACTAAATTTTACAAGTCAATGTTAGCAAATTAGCTAGCAGGTTTCAGTGGATGAACACAGAGTCTCTGGCACCCAAACCAAATGCTTACCCTTTTTTGAATTGGAGGAGAATCAGTCAATAATGAAAAAACATTTTATCTTCATCTTAGAGCTGTCAGCTTTCTAGAAAGCAACATACAGTCAGAGTGTTTCGTACAGGCTTCCCAACTTAGATCGCTGGAAGAACTATTATAAAGAGAGATGTGCAATGAACTCTGCACTTCATCCAGGTAAATGATGTGATTGTTTTAGCTGAATATCTTTCTTCATGTTTTAGTTACAACTGAAATTTCACCTCGTCATAAGGGCACCCTGTTCGTGAGGTCTGCCAAAGCCTGAACCAGGCAAAGCTATGGCTTAGGTGAATGCTTCTCATTTTTATAAAGATTTTCTAAGCTTTTAGCCTGAGAGCTGCTCTCTGTCCAGTAAGTGCCATCCCTTTTCTCATTCAAGAGTGGCCCCGATAGCTGTTATTCACAGCTTGGGACAGGTTCTGCAACGTTTGAACTGTAGGTAAGTCTTTCCAATAGTTCCCTAATAAAAAATTTAGTGAACAAAATGTTGACGAGTAAACTGTGTCCGCTCAAAATGTGTCCAGTCTTGACTGAAGTAACTTAAGACAAACAGATCGGGATCTGCAGAGTCCTTTCAGGGCTTGGTGCTCATCAGGGCACTATAATGCTTACTGATTTCTTTCATTGTATTGTGTCATTTACACTGTATTACCATAACAATGACATCCTCTTATTGGTGGGGAGCAATAGAAGGCTAATAAAAAAATCAGTATCCCTGTTAGTATTCTCATTCTCCCTTACAGGAGAGAAAAGGCCAGAAAGTGGCCTTTTATAGTGACTAGGATGGGCAGATGGCCCTTTTTAAGCAAAGATTCATTTTCAATTCTTCACATCATAAAAATGTACCATCTAGCATGATGTACAGAGTGACAGCTAATAACCACATTTCTCTCTCAATTTCTTGACAATGGAATTTTCTTTCAAGTTCTAAAATATTGGTCTGAAGTCCCAGTGATGGTAATGCAAGAAACTGCCACTGGAAGGTTTTCTGAACTACTACTGAAACATTCCCAAACTGCCCACAATACCTGTGCTAAAGCATTTCACAGAGATTTTCTACAAACTCTTCAACCCAAAAATATTGGGAATGCAATGACCAGCCAAAAGGCCATTGGGAATGAGAGCTTTTCTACAGCAATTGTAACAGCCTACTCCTATGCATACTGTAGTAATGGGTCAAAACATTGATACCTATGGGATGCCATCCAGAGGGACTTTGAGAGCCTTGAGGAGTGGCCAATGTGAACCTCATGAAGTTCAACAAGGTCAAGTGCAAGGTCCTGCACATGGATCAAGGCAATCCCCAAAATCAATACAGACTGGGGGATGAATAGATGGAGAGTGGAAAAGGACTTGGGGATACTGGTGGATTAAAAATAGGACATGAGCCAGCAATGCGCACTTGCAGGCCAGAAAGCCAATCACATCCTTGGCTGCCTATAAAAAAGTATGGCCAGCAGGTCGAGGGAGGTGATTCTCCCCCTCTACTCTGCTCTGGTGAGACCCCACCTGAGTACTGTGTTCAGCTGTGGGGCCCCCAACATAAGAAGGACATAGACCTGCTGGAGCAAGTCCAGAGGAGGCCCACGAAGATGATCAGAGGGCTGGAGCACCTCTCCTATGAATAAAGGCTGAGGAAGTTGGGGTTGTTCAGCCTGGAGAAGAGAAGGCTCCGGGGAGACTTTAATGCAGCATTTCAATATATAAGACAGNTGCCCCATCCCTGGCAGTGTTCAAGGCCAGGCTGGATGGGGCTTTGAGCAACCAGGTCTAGTGGAAGGTGTCTCTGCCCATGGCAGGGGGGGGGGTCAGAACTGGATGATCTTTAAGGTCCCTTCCAGCACAAACCATTCTTTGATTCTATGATTCTACCAGGATCTAAATGTTTTGGTGCTTAAACCACTAAACTTTAGTCAATAACCATGTGGTAGTTTTTTAATTGAGCATGATTTCAAGACCTTCATCAGCAATTTTTGTACGCTAACAGAGTGACAAAGAACTTGGCAGGAAGAATAGACAGGGCATGCTGCCTTCTTTGACACCCTACTCCAAAGAAGAAGGTGGATTTCCACTGCAGAGATTTCCCCACATAGCAGAAGGAATCTGGGCCCCATATACTGTAAACACACAGTATTAATAATAATTTTTTAAAAAGGAGCAATCATATGATTTTGTACCTTAGCATGGAGACTACTAAAGTTTTCCAAATGTGGACCTCAACTGTAGGCTGGATATTAAGGATTTATAATAAATCTAAAATTTTATTTTTTGTTTTTCTTTATAGTTTAATGTTTGCACTGAAAAGAATAAAAATAAGGTTAGACAAAGACATTAAAAAAGAATTAGCCTGTGCCTCTAATTCTTAGAGAACAGATCTGCAAGTTAAGCATGCCTTGTAGCTTGTGATTTTCAAATATCAGGGGCAGCAAATGAACGCTGATAAGGTTGCCTGCTGGCTAGGGTAGTAAGAGCTTTTCTCAGCTAGAAGCTATTCCTCCACATAGCAAATCTTTCCCTCCCTGCTACAGAATGTGAGAGGAAATAAATAGGTCAAGCTTGTGGTGCTAAAGCACTCTGAGTTTGCAACCACATATCAAATTAATTTAAAACAGTTAAACAGAGACATGTTTGAAAAATTAATAATACTTATCCTTTCTATTTTTCCAGTTCTTCCTAGCGCTTGTTCTGCTATGAGTGCTTCACTGTGTTGTGACTGATTGTAAAAAAACAAACCAGCACCAAGAACTGATTAGCAACCCTACAATAACAAAACAGCAGCCTTGCAGGAAAAAGGGAAAAATCATCTGATTTAAATTTCCAGGGGAGCATTAGCAAAAACTTAAATTAAAATTATTTTCTAGAAAACCTGGAAAAATTGGCAACACTGTTTCTTTTTAATTAGCTGCTGTGATCTCCCCCCCTGCTGAGTCAATGGTTGCTTAGACTCTCAGGGAAAAGGAGGACAATCCTATCTATGTGCAATTGGTAAACTGGATCCTTCTCCCAGCTCTCCCTACACCGTAATTTTATAGCTGGCTTACCACAGCAAAGGTGTACTTACGAAACAAATTATATATATATATAGTCACAATAATTAGAATTCTTTTCCATTGTGTTTCCAGACATTATTAGAAAAGGGAACAAAAACCTTTGCATAAAATATCTTTCTCCACACTTGGAGGAATTAACTGAATTAGGTGGTGCAACATAAAGTTTCTATTCATAAAGCAGTTACTAATAGTACAGCCTTTCCAGCTTCTTTGTGCTCCTTTTTTTTCAGTGGTGAAAGAGAGAATTAAGCAGGTTATTTGGGTTAGAGCGAAAAAAAAAAAAAATATTTCTGCACCCTCTTCCCCAACATTTGATCCAGTCCTGAGGACAGCTTAGCAGAAAAGGAGAATCCAATTTTTGGACTTTACACATTGCGCTTGGCACATCTGGAGTGCGCTTTACTGGGTCAGGACACTGGAAAGGAGTCAGCAGACCTGGCTTGGGCATTCACAAATTGCATCGCCTCAGCCAACTCATTTGCCTTTTCTGCCCAATATTTTTTTTGATGATATACCATACCATATGATGTCATTCTCGGCAATAAAATGTGGGGGGAATTGGGGTGGGGTGTGTGCCCAAAGTAGCCATTGCTCAGGGACCAGCTGGGCCTCAATCTGCTCATGGGAGGTGGTGAGTGATTGCATTTGCATCACTTTTTCTTTTTTCATTCTTCACTTATTAAACTTGACCCACTTCTTCTCCTCACTTTTGCCCTTCTGATTCTCTCTGTGTGCTGCTGTGGGGAGTGAGCGAGTGACAGGGTGGGGACTTACCTGCCAGCCAGACAAGCCACCACAGCCTCAAGTTGTCATAGGCCACAGATGTGCATTTAGAGAGCATTGCTATATGCTTGCTCTATTCTTCTGGTCTGCTGTATCTTCTACACCTTTATCTGGTTTATTTATTATCAGAGACAGAATACAATGCTGTGAACAATTGGTCTTGTCTAGTACAGCCATTTTATATTCTTACATACTTACTCCAGTAACCATCTGTGTGGCATCGCTTGATTTCTGCCATTATTTCCCAATTCTTCTTCATGTGCTGGTAACTGTTTTTCAATAGTGGTTGGAGTCAGGGCTAGATCCTTACTCCAGGATCTACTGAGATCTGCTTTTCTTTATATAGCAAAACATATGTCTCCCCTACGAAAGTCTCACTAGTCACTCAAAGCCAAATTCAGAGGAGTTTTAACAAATTTATGGGAAATTTTTAACACAGTGCTAGGAACTTGAAAGAAATTAAATTGTTCCTTATTTCAATGAGTTTTACGCACAAAACTTACCTCCACTTAAACTGTATTCAGCAGGCACTCAGGTCATTACAGCAAGAATATCCAATCCCTTCAGTAAAACTCTGTTTTCCAGTTAGTTTTATAGCTATGGTCGACTACATGATCTGCTTTTCCTCATTCAGAAAATTCATTCTCCATACAGGATGGGCATCTTTTGAACTGTCAAATACTTGCTTACCTATCCATTGTCTTTCTGTAGCTTTTGATACTCATCATGGCTGATATAGTGGTGTTTTCCTTCGACGACTGGCAGCAGGGTGCCAATCTGGATAAAAACTTTTGACTCCAGATCTCTTTTCATGTGTTCTGATTCCAGTTTCCCAGCTGACATCGAAAGCAGTAAACAAATCTGGTTAGTTGCTAAACTGTTTGGACTGTCCAATCCCACATCCTGAGGTTGCATCTAAGGCTATTATCCACAGCTGCTTGCCCTATCAGTGAAAACTACCCTGGAAATCAGGGAGAGAAGAGAGAAGAATGGAAAAATGGCTTGTCTTCCCAGTGTGGATGCAAGACTCAACCCACTGAGACCATGGTCAAGTTTGGTACTTAACTCTGGATGGGAATTTAGGGACATTATATGACATTCTCCCACCATCTCTCCAGCAACACCATGAAGACTGAAGGTCTTACAGGACCACTCCCAGGGAAACTCCAGGGTAGTTGGGAAGACATGAGGTTGTCTCAAGGAAGACCAGCACCTGCCAGTCTGCACTGATGAGGTTCTGTAGCAAGACATCCATCAACTTGAAGTACTAGTTTAATAAAGATATTGTATATAAGGATAACACTTCTGAAGGCAGCCTTAAGCAGTCATACTCAGGGGACATGCCCGTGCTGGAAGGGACTGGCCTTATCCTAACGGCAGTATTTAGGCTGAGGTGATCAGGCATTGATTACAAAAGGTGTGGATAAAAGAAAGAAATAACTCTAAAGTTATTTCTGGATACCTGACTCTATAGCTGGAGCACGATCTTCTCCGCCTGCGCCTTTACTTCCTTAGGAGGTTCAAAGCACGCAAAGAGTAGGTGACTGAGACCTATACTGTATCCAAGAGGGCAAATTTAATTGTGATGCTTGGATCTAGATTTGCACACACATAAGTGGACTGAGATTTATAGTCTTTCCTTCACAGGATGAGTCTGAATTTCAGTACCTTCTTAGAAGAAGAAGTTAAAACTGCAGTTGAATCTATGCTTGTTCCAAAGAAGAGATTAATAAACCCTGTACTTAAAGGTGGAAACAGCTATAGAGTAAAAATCCCATCAGTATGCTGGAATTCGGCATAGATAAACCACTTCAGGACTGAAAGCTAAGTATCTGTATGAGCCTTTAGAGAAGGACATCAATTGCTCCTATAATTGAAGAAGGCCCTAAATATTTCAGAGACATCAGAAGGTCAGAAGAAGAGCATGTGTGTGCTGTAGAAGACATACTTGGAGAACTATCAAGTAGCCTGGGGGTGCAGGACAAAGGGAAGACGAGCCACAGGCCTTGAAGATCATATGGCGACCCCCAGCTTTCCTACTTCTCCCTCAAGAGAGGGAGTAATTGGGGGAGAGGAAAGAGGAGTCAGAGGGTAGAACACTGAAGTAAATCTCTTACCTCCTCATTCTGTAGCCTCTTGTCCTGACCTGGATTTATCAAGACAGCTTGAAAAGCGTTGAGGCTGCCCACCTGAGAAGCATTGCTGGCTGGCAAACAGCCTCTTAGACAAGCTGCTGGTTGCTGCTTAGTTGGCAGTTTGAGGCACACTGCCCTGCACAACAGGACTAAGGAAACTTTGAAACCTAGGCATAGTTGTCGCTCTTCTTCTCTGTGGAAGATGTATGCCAGAACTTTTCTTTGGATGAGGCCAAGATAGTGACCTGGCACAAGCTACCTGCTTCATCCCCTCCTGGCATGCAAGAGACAGGAGAAGCTGTAGATATTTGAAAGTGGAAGGGAGGAAACAGGCACTTGGCTCCTAATAGGCTTTTGAATGCCTGGAGAGACAAAAGCTGAGGCAACCACGCATCTATGGTAGAGACAAACTATAGGTTTTCACAAGCATGGTGAGAAGATGCTAGGAGCAAATGCATCTCTCAAGTGATGGGTAACAACTAGTAAGAATTTGCAACAATATTCTCATATCCAAGAATAGATGCATTTAAAAAGACATCCAATAGATTTTTAAGAACAAATGTAGAGTGGTAAAATGGTGTTGCCTCCAGCCAGCTTAAAATGATAAAATGCTAGTGACCCAGATCTCATGATTTATGGACCACCCGCTTCTGCTCTTTCTGAGGAATTTCTTCATTAATACAAAGCTCCAGCTAGATCAGCCTACTGCATTTACTCAGTAATTTTGAGAAACGAGGTTTGGGTGTCTGCATGAATTGGACTGGAAGGCCCTTTTTCCTGTCTAAAGACAATGATATTTATAGCTTTAAATGCTGTGTCAGTTTAAATGTTATAATGTTTCACAATCATGTATTTAAACACAGAAATCTGTTTATTTACCCAAACAAAACAGAGGAAATGATTCCAGCCCTCAGGTTTTGAATTCTCATTTAAATATGTGAACATCAGTCCACAACTTAGAGTTGTTTGTGTATCTATGTACCTCCAAAATACTCATATTTCATAGGCTTTTTCACATTAATATTCACCAACAGTATCACAAAAGTTCTTTTTCTTTTACATAACTGTAAGCAACAGTAATTCTAGAAACACTAGAGAAAAAAAAGCATAGCAATGTCCACAGTTACAAGAAAAAGTGCACATTACTTGGTCACAATCACAGTCATTACTTGGAAAACTATATGTAACAAGTAGATATAAAATATCACTGATGCCTTAAACTCATTGTCAAAAACAGAATTACATAAAATTTTGTACATGAAATAAGGCAAATTTAGGAATGCACAAGAAACTTGTTATTCAACAAAAGCTAAACAACAGAACAGATAGTACAGTAAGCATAAACTAAAGTACTTTTTTCTATATACTTAAAAATAAGCCTGCCGTAGTGCACAAAGAAAACACCATTAATGTGTAATCAATATTATAAAATAAGAAATAGAGGGGTTGGGAAGAGTGGGGAAGGGGAGAGAAGAGTTTTATTATAGTTGCAGCTGCATCCATTTACAGTTTTGTACAGGTTTTAGCTAGGCCTGGGAATTATACAAATCATACCAGAAGTGTCAATGACATTCCTCGGTAAGAATTTTGTTTAAATTAAGAAAAAAAATAAATACACACAAGAGTGCAAATTTTCAGATTGTCACTTGCAACCTCTTAACATTCATCATCTACATCCAATCACAACTAGAGGGACTTGTATAGGACAGCAGCAGTGATCATGGAGTTAGATGAGCTCACTGTAAGAAATCAATTTATCTTTTTTTTTTCTCAATGATATGTCTTTTTTAAAAAACCCTCAACTCTTTATTAATTGCTAATAAAGCTGCAATATATTACAGAATGGAGTTGAGAATGGCATGAATGCAGGAAATGCATGCTTCCTTTGGAAGGTATTCCACAGATGACAATTTACAGTACACGGGGGAAGAATTATCCAGCATCAAGAGTTACTTGTTGTAGAAAGAATATGAAGTTGGGAAGAAGGGCACAGTCAGGGGTTCAAGAGAGGAAGGGGGGACTTAAAATAGCTCCTCAAAACATTTTCAGGACCAGTGAAAAAGTTTACCAAAGTAAAAATGAAAAATCTTGAATGAAAACAAAAATCTTTTGTTTTGTTTTTTATAAAAATTACATTTTTTTAAAATACAAGATCCTTTTAATTGCAATTGTGCCCTGTAGCAACAGGACATTTGGCAACGTTTTGCCATATACTGCAGCTTTAAGTCCAATGAGTCAGTATCACATTCCACTAATATTGCACTTGGATCTTGAACCATTTTTTTTAAGCCATCACAGCATCTTCTGTTTCCTCCACTTGTTAGAATGAGTTAATTTCTAGCCACTTTTTCGATATTTATGCTGACACACTAAAACAAAAGCAATAGGCTGGACACAGTAAAGTACCTCGGAAATACCAGAGGTCGAAGTTCACTTGAAGCACCTTAACACATCACTTTATGGATCAAGAACAGTGTGGCGTTATGGTAATTAACTCTCCTAAAAGACTGTGCAGTAACTGAAGTGTGTGCTCTGGGAAATCAAAATGTCATTAGTGGAAACTCTGAGATAAGACCAGGCCAGTGTGAAGGTCACATGACTCAGTTCTGCTGCAAAATAAGGTTTTCCAGTTCATCTGCAGAACGCAATAAAAATGCGGCTGATTCTCGATACCCTGCCACAAGCTGCCTCACTGCATTTATTTCAGTTGGACTCAGCTGGGGTCTAGAGCTTGAACTACTGGAGGATCCAGAGCTGGTTGCTAACTGCCTCTTCATACTGAGATCTGTTGGACCTGCAGATAACAATGGAGAAGAAAAGAAGCTTCAGATCCGCTGCCAGAGACATTTCAGTTTGTAGCTACAAATGCAGAGCAGCAAAGTCTGCTCTCAGCTGAGTGCCAGTGAGAAGCAGCAGAAACAAGCAGTAACTGTTCAGTTACCAGTTGCCTTGACAGGAACCACAGCGATTTATATTTATATGACAGACACCCTGTAAGTTCTACTTATGTAACACAAGGGGCAAGTCCACTGGCAGCAGAAAACTACCCTCTGGGGGTATGCCAACAGTGTAAGCCACTTGCACCCCAACACTGCCTTGGGATCTGACGCTGGTGAGCAGGCAGAAGGTTCATCTCCTGTGCCTCCCCCAGCTCCAGCTGCCATCATAGCCTTCATGGCAATCTGCACACTTGCTGTTTTTATCACAGAATATCAAACTTATGTTCTCTAGATATCTCTTTTCACATTTTATGCTTCAATCAGCATGCGGCCAGATTGTGAATCCCTTACAGATGTAGATAAATGGTCATTCACTTGACTAGCCCTGATGCCATGTGATCACTTATATAAGTAGCTGGTCATGAGTGAGATTAGGCTGGTGACAATCTGGCTGCTACAGTGAGGAGTACACTGTCATCTGGCAGGGCTGCATACAGCTGGCAATACATTGCAAGGATCTTGTAAGGCCTGAACACTGACAAGAGAATCTGCAGCAATCTCCATGTTGCACTGGCACCTTATACTAATATGCTTAGCACTTTTCCTCAAAGAATATTCTCAAGATCAGGTATGCTGCATGCAGAAGACAGCACTCCTGAGGGCAGTCTGCAGGCTACCCCGACTGGGAAAACCATCTGCCATCATGGAGTTCAGCTTTGTGTGGAATTTCCCTGGTCATTTGACCACAGTTATTAATCAGCTAAGAAGTATGGTGCTTTGATGAGATGTTTGCCTTTTGCACTTAGCACAATACATTTTTTCTTCCCGGAGTGTAAATTTGGACAGGTAGATTGGACCGAGGACTTTTTTAAACATGGAAGGATACAGATGGCAAGTATACCTACCAAGCAGTTTATTATGTGCAAATCTGGAAAAGTACTGCTCATTCATTTTGACAGTGTAGCAAATCTATACTTCTGACAGGCAGAAGATCAGACTAGCCTGATCTTAATCTTAAGAATCTCCTGGAAATTGGGATCAAGCTGTAGCGACATATCTGGCTTTCCTATGAGAAAAAAGTCACTGTTCAATTTCATCTGGACAATGTATGTCAATGCCAAGGCTTTCTCAGCATTAGCTCACTGGATGGACTTTGCTTCCTAAAAAGACTGGATAATTTTAAAATGTAGCACATTCAACTGTAGAATACAGAACACACCAATTCATACCCTAGAGGTTCTCCTAAATAATTGCACCAGAATCACAAGATTCAAAACCAGATTTGCTATCTTAAGCACAAATGGAAAGAGATGTACTGATTTCCAGAAGCTGAAGATATGGTCATAAACCTTACTTATTTTTCTTTCTTTTATGTTTATAGAATAGAATCATAGAATCATTTAGGTTGGAAAAGACCTTTAAGATCATCGAGTCCAACCATCAACCATGCCCACTAAACCCCTTGTTCAGATCATTAATAAAGATATTAAAGAGAACTGGCCCCAGTACTGAGCCCTGGGGAACACCACTTGTGACCTGCTGCCAGCTGGATTTAACTCCATTCACCACAACCCTCTGGGCTTGTCCATCCAGCCACTTTTTTACCCAGCAAAGACTACACTTGTCTTAGCCATCTGCTGCCAGCTTCTCAAGGAGTATGCCATGAGAGAAAGTGTCAAAGGCCTTACTGAAGTCCAGGTAGACAACATCCACAGCCTTCCCCTCATCCACTAGGCAGGTCACCTGGTCATAGAAGGAGATGAGGTTGGTCAAGCAGGACCTGCCTTCCATGAACCCATGCTGTCTGGGCCTGATCCCCTGGTTGTCCTGCACCTGCCGTGTGAGCACACTCAAGATGAACTGTTCCATAATCTTCCCCGGTACCGAGGTCAGGCTGACAGGCCTGTAGTTCCCCGGATCCTCCCTCTGACCCTTCTTGTAAATGGGCATCCCATTGGCAAGCCTCCAGTCATCTGGGACCTCCCCGTTGACCAGAATTGCTGATAAATGATGGAGAGTGGCTTGGCAAGCTCCTCCGCCAGCTCCCTCAGTACTCTTGGATGGATCCCATCTGGTCCCATAGACTTGTGAATGTCCAGACGGTGTAGCAGGTCACTAACTATTTCCTCCTGGATTATGGGGGCTATATTCTGCTCTCCGTCCTTGCCTTCCAGATCAGGGGCAGAGTACCCTGAGGATAGCGGGTCTCACTATTAAAGAGTGAGGCAAAGAAGGCATTAAGTACCTCAGCCTTTTGCTCATCTCTGGTGGCAATGTTAAAAATGTTAACGCCTCCAAAATATTAAAAATGAAAAAATTAGCAGCATTTCTATCACACACAGAAAAAATTACATTTTATTTATGTATGTGGAGAGACAGCACTGCCGTTTTGTAACATGGAACATATGCGATTATCCAGTACTGGGCACCAGCATCAGTACTCTTGGATGGATCCCATCTGGTCCCATAGACTTGTGAATGTCCAGACGGTGTAGCAGGTCACTAATTATTTCCTCCTGGATTATGGGGGCAATATTCTGCTCTCCATCCTTGCCTTCCAGTTCAGGGGGCAGAGATACGGCTGAGACCACAAAGAATGTGGAGATTGCCATGTCCTCACACTCCCTGAAGTTAATGAAAATCTCCCCTTGAGTGAATGAAAGCAGAGCTGGGACTATGAAAAGAAACTACTCAAACAGAAAGGGTCCTAGTAGATCTTATTTCCTACTATGCAACTAGCATGAACAGCACTTAGCCTTACAACTGTATTACCCAGTTTTACACTGGCATAAATGAACTGACTTTTAAATGACTTCCAGTGTACAAAGGATAAATAAAAGGACAATTAGCTTGGTGAATTTGTTTCTGTGTGACCGTACGCTGCAGGGAAACGATCACAGTGTGAAGAAGCTCAGAGAATATTTCTAAGTAAAATCTTAACCCAGCACAGAGAAGAAGGGTATACAAATCATAAAGCCAGCTGGACTGAATGGTTGTAAGAAGCCATTAAAGACTTCTATATTTATTGAGGCAGTAGTGAAAAAGCTACCACTGACATATTGAGGGCATTGTGCTCCATATGAAACTACTTTAACTTTTATGTTCTTTCCTTGTCTCTCATTCATGTCACAGCCAAAAACACACACACAATATACAGCAGAACAGAGCTGCTGCAGCAGAGCATGTCTTTTTCTGAAATTAAACTGAAGGGCTCTTCTCATTGGTAATCCAGATTTTTAAGTGATTGAATAGGATATTAAGTTTACTTCACTCATAAGTAGAAAATACACAGAAATGTGCTTGCTTACATCTCTGAGGTTTTCCTTACAAAAAATGATGACACAAAGTAAAAGTGCTGCTCTGAAAGGAAAACTGAAAGGAGAAGACCAGATGTCCAGCATGCATAAATCTGTGTAACTCCTCACAAGTCTATAGGGTCACAGTGATTTACACAAACTGAAGATCTGGCCCTGTATTCCTAGATGTCCAGATTAACTATCATGAGGAAAATTTTTTAACTCTTCAGAATATATATGCTTGAATCCCTGAAGGTACTGGAAATAAAGTTTTGTGCAAGTGCAAATCTGCAGTCTGCATACACAGGGAATCATCAGGACCCAGAACTCCTCTTGGTCTGGGAGACTTTTGATGTATACAGAGCTCTTGTACACAAAGGAAATAAGAAATCTCTGATTTTAACTTATCCCAGCTACTTCAAACTACTTGATTTTTCTTTTATTTCTATATACTAAGAAAACAGGATTTTACTTCACCTTCCAACTCCTGCCTTGTACTTAACAAGTCACAGTGCTGTCCTACTTCTCCTCAAAGAAAATCCCCTTGAGCAAAAAAGCAAAGAAATCCACACACAGAGAACATTCATGGCTATGATTTCAGGACAGTGAGTACACCTGTGCCTTTTCAGGAAGGGAAGCTGCATGTGCTGGCAGATAGCTGAACAGAAAGAGAACAAGCCATGCTTGGTGTGGGGATAAGGATTTTAGTTCTTCTTTTAATTATGTTATGTGACCCCTACACCTCACCTCCAAAGCTTGCCTATGATAGCCCAAGCTTTATATCCGGGAGAACACCTCACTCAGAGACTAGCCCTAGGATGTATTACACTGCCCTCAGCTTTTAATAGCTATGATAGACACTCACTGGCAGTATTACTGATTCCTAAAGGTTGTTCAGGCTGCTAAAAATGCTGTAACTTATCTGTAGCTTCATCAGTCATACCTCATAATTCAGAAAATAAGGAATAAATGCACCTTATTCTTATAGTGTACATTTTTCCTGTGTAATTTTATGCAAATCAGCTACTGAAACATGGGAACTTAAATCTTACTCATAAATATCCACCACATTTCTTTAAACAGACAAATAAATCACAGATATTCTGAAGGCTTAAAATAGCTGGTCAAGGTAGATACTGCATGAACCTCTGTCTCCAGAAGCCATCACTACAGATGACTAAATCTGGAGAAAGCTGAACAGCTTCACCACCATTTCTTTTAATAACTATCCTTACTTTATATAGAACTATTTCTTTAGTGTACTTAACATTATTTATTAGGCTGCCAGTCTTCACAGGAACAAGGAAGTGTATCCTTATACAGTGGGAAATCTGAATATTTTTGCAATGAATTTTGCAGTGTCCGGTTCCTCCAAGGTGATACTGTACATTTTAGCATACTGCTTCGTATCCTGGAGTACTTCAGGACAATTAAAAATCTTGATTGCAAACATTATCAGGTTCCACAATGTCTGTGTGTGCAAGCAAAGATTAAACATATATCACAGAGATGAAGACAGGATACTTATTTTTATTTATTTATTTCTCTTGGTGCATACTATTATAACTCACAACTGCCACCTCCCATGTTTTTATAACAGCACAACATTCTCTTAAGCAGTGGGTTAAACAAATTGCTGAGACAGATCCTTTCTTTTACACTCTTTCAGAGCACTGAAGTATTGTTCCTCTGCTTCTTGACGAGGCCACCTGATTGACACTTTAACACAGGAATATTTTTGATTTACCACCTCAGTCCAGTTACATAGACCTAATTTCCCCTGTGAGGTGAAAATGTTCTTGTTGGAACCACATCAAGCTGAATATGAGAACTCTGAAAACCCACTCTTCATGTGCTAGACAATCATTTATCAAATTAGCTGCTAGGAATATCTATCATTAAATACACTGTGGGACAAATAGCTTTTCTGTAAATTGCAAGACTTAAACGGAACTAGTTATTGCCTCATGCACTACTCATTAGCAACATGATTTATATCAAATTCCAAAATATGGGTCAGATGTAGATGTGCTGTTACTGATCGCTTAGACACTATCAACTGTCTCAGCAAAAATCCCTTAAGAATTGTATGCTGTCACTGGGAACCTACCAATCTTATAATTAACAACTACTGAAAGAATAATAAATGTGTCAATGACTCTCAAAATGGTTATCACTATTGCAGATAATAATTTAAAATAACAAAAATTATTTTTAAAACCTAGATGTGCTTAAGCATCTATGCTGCTACATTTTCCTTAATAGTTAAGCAACCCTTTCCATCAGTGACGATGTAAAAAACAGTGGCATTTATTTATAGAAAAATACATTTGCCCATGCTTTGAAATCTCTCTTGTGTATCTTTTCTATTGCACCTATTCTCCTCTCCCCTTTTTTTCTCCATGAGTGGCTTCAGAAGTATGTACTAGATTCTCACATACTCCAACAAAACTAAATAGAAACAACTATCAGTGTGCTACTTTTTCCAAATCAGATGTATTTATTATTGCAATAATGTTTTATTGTGATATTTTACATCTGTCAATATTTCTTTTCCTCCTGCCTTCAAACAGATGTGCCTAAAACTATTGTTTCAAGTGCCAGATCTCAGATGAAGAAAACAGGGACTAGTGAATTGGACCTTTTAAGCTTCTTTCTCCCTTCTACACCTTTCTCTCTGGAAAACATACCTTCAGCTAGTTTAGACAGCAGAAAAAACTGCTGTGTTGCCTGAGGAATGAAATGTGAAAACACAGAAATGCCTATAGCCACTGAACGCCATGCATTTTCAACAATCAGCAAACACACTGGTTTGTGATGAAATGATTATGTGAGGTCCTCCAGTAATATTTCCTATCCACCATACGAGATTAATTATGTGGCATACACATGTCTTGCCTTAATGGCTGTCTCCTGACCTTTGTGCAAAGGTAGAAAAGTAGGATACTGCCCAATATATCACAGACATGCCATCTCCATTCCTATGGTGGGAGCAGACTAACACTTGCATATGCCATGTATGCGATAACTTGAAGAGGAGGAGGAAGGTGGAAGAGGAATGTGGGCATGATCTTCATATCAAATTCAGCCAGCATTTCCCAGTGAGAAATTCCCACCTTTGCCACAACATAGGTCAAAGCATTTAACTTCTCCCAACCCCACATTATGCCTTTTTTAAATGGGACTAAACACACTCTCCCAGGTTCCTCACTGTAACACTCTTGTTCTGTGTCGTTTCATGCCCCAGGCTCCAGCTGTGTTAGAGACAAGCTGTTTTGTCTTTTGTCTCTCTCTCGCTTTGATGTCATCAGGGTAGCACTGAGAACACAGAAGACTGTGCAAGAGTAGAGGTAGAAAGAGGAGCTGGAGAGAGCAACCACAGCAAAAATCCCATTCAACCCCTGCATCATGGCCAGCCATGCTGTGGGTAACCTAGTCAGCACTTTACGAATTAGCTACATACTGGATTTTCTCAGCTGGACTGTTTTTTTTCCTAGATTATTGCCAAGAAGCCTCTACTGTTCATGCAAATGCCAAGATTTTACAGAAGGCTACAACTTCACTAAACTTGAGGGTGCGGAAACAAGGCACCCTCCCTACTGTCACGTGCAAAAGTGCACAAGAGTGCTCAGCCCTCCTCTCCCTGCCCCAGAGCAGCATGGCCATGCTGATCGCTGGGGCTCAGCAGCATCAGCTCCGGGACCTTCCCCCAGCTACTCCATCGTCTTCAGCAGGGCTGCACCACCTGAAGGACCAGGAGTCAGAAGGACCAGGAAGGCCAATTTGCCCGTGGGTAAGAGGCCAGGCTAAAGCTGGAAATGGCTGGGAGAGTGCAGCCTTTCTGGGCCTCTGGAAGGGAGCAACAGGGAGAGCTGAGCGGTGTGGTGGGAGTCCAGCAGCTACCAGCTGGAGCATGGGGCCATTGGTCATGGTCTGTAGGCCCGCCTGTGGGAGAGGAGGCTGAAAGAGAAGCCTGCCAGGGCTCAGGATTTGCTTGTGGTGTGAACATATTCAGATTCAGCAGGAGGACTCACCTGAGCTGGAAGGGGACTGGACGTTTGTTGTGCCTGGGATGCAGTGCTGAGTTGAGGCTGTGGTGGAGGTAGGCTGCAGATCTGTGTAGAGAAACGAAGACACAACAGATGCTTTGTCTTACCATGACAGGAGGGCATGTCCTGCATGGCCAGTCTGCCATCGAGTCTGAAACACCCTCTCTTTTTACACACACAAAGGGAAATGACTGACATTTCTGCCTAGAAAACCAGGCAATGATGCAGAAAAACGAGCCCCAAATCACCTC
The DNA here is from genome assembly GCA_013401275.1 of Pandion haliaetus. Taxonomy (NCBI): domain Eukaryota; kingdom Metazoa; phylum Chordata; class Aves; order Accipitriformes; family Pandionidae; genus Pandion; species Pandion haliaetus. The sequence continues at coordinate 26,227 of VYZV01038107.1, read as the reverse complement.
CAGGAAACACAGCAATGGCAGCAGAAACACTCTCCACACCTCTTAGGGAAAACGGACTTCAGGAAATACAGAGTGGTTGTGGAGAGCAAGGCTCTGACAAGCCTGCCCCGACTTCAGAGAGTGCTGACAGCCGACAGTCATCGGGAGAGGGCAAACGGTGACCCACTGGACAGAAACACATGGGGAGAAGGGGCGATCCTACTCTGTCAGGAGCTCAGGCAGCATGCAGGGACTTCAGCAGCTTCTGGCAGCAGCAAGAGATTTTGCTCCCAACAGAGCAGCCTGTCTCCTGTCCGCACTCTCCTGCCCTCAAGCTGGGCGTCCCTCCAAGCTCGGCCCAGGTGTGATGGAGCAGGGCCAGCTGAAGCCTTTGTGGCTGGCTAGGAGCTGGCAAGCCATTATGTTCACACCCACTGGGCTACCCCGCCTTGGAGATTCTCTATTCAGTTCTGTAGCAGGAACTGCATTAGTCTTAAAAAAGAGAGCTGTTGGAAATCCACCCTTCTCAAAGAGCAGCTCTCCTTTAACATCTACAAGAATCAAGGACGACGTGCCCAAAGGCTTCTCCCCAGCCCATGTACAGGCTGACAGAGGCTCTGTCAACCCACAGATTGCTTGGTGATGGGGTGAAGCTTTCCAGCCAAGCTGGCTTGGCCTAAAGGTTTTAAAAGCAGGGGAAAAAAAAAAGAGACCTTGGTGCTGTAAGCCCAAGCCTTTTCCTGCTGTGCTTTTTTTCCTGCCCACAATAAAGGAGGGGTCACTGTACAAGCTGTTGCCTTCTGCTTGCTCATATTGAGCAGTTGCATGAAGGCTTGCCCCATACAGTTGTGTAAGGAGCTAATTATGGTTCTGTAATTAGCCATGTGGAAGGACAGGCTGAGAGAGGAAGCACTGCAACAGCCGGCACAGAGAGGCCCATGAGCCAGAGCCACCGAACAGTTGGGTGAGCAGATAGCTAAGGCTGTAAGATGGGATCTGAGTAGGGATCAACTTTATAGGGGAGGAAATAACCAAATTAGATGAGTCACAGCATAAAAAATACACACATCAGTTGGACTATTAGATAGGAGACCTAACTGGACATAGTCATATTACTGTGGGGGAAGGTCCAGAAATACGTATTCAAACAGTGAGTTTTAGCTAGTTTTGCAACTTCTCCTTTTTTCTGTTTTAGCAGATACAAAAAAACAGACTGTATTTGTTTATACACACATCCTGACTGAGGTGTATATTTATTTTTACACTAGAAGAACATTTGTAAATGTGACAAGAAAATTTGATGGGTTACTAAATTGAAAAGGAAATGCATTCTTAAATTACTTCTTAGGTCCTGAAAACAATTTGCAAGCAAATATCCTGTTCTCCAGAGAGGGAACTCATTAACCATTGTAACAGCCTTGCATATGTTTGGAATAAGAGTCCTTGAAACAGAATAATGGCTGCAAACAACTGTCCTGTGAGGTCTGTCAGGAGGGCAATGGTTACCCCTCTCAACTGCAACTCCATCCACTCCTCTTAGTCTACAAATGAAAAAGCAAATATCCATGGACATATCAGAGAGGATTGACAAATCCCAAAGAACTGGCCTCCAAGTCCTCCCACTTCTCCTGTAGGGAAACCAGCTAATGGAGCCAGAGCACTTTACCCTCAATAGCTGAGATAATTAGGTTGGCTACTGATTGCTTTTGTGTCAATGAAACTAAGCAATTGATGGAGTTGCCTTTCCACAACTTTCCTAATGATCTTCCTGAAATGGCAAATGGGTCACAAATCAGCAGCCAGCTAGATTGTTAGCATCAACAACTGGTTTCCAAGTGCTGGCACACAGACTTTTGGTTCGTGGAGCTTATGTGCTCCTGTAGGATCCCTGTGGAGAAGACAGACACCATTGCACAATGCTCCAACTATGCACAACCATCTGGCAGAGGTGTAATGGTTTACTAGTCTTCCAAAGTAAGAGGACAAACAGACAAAATTTTCCAGTGCAAGTAGGGAAAGGCAAGGAAGGAGAAATGTTTGAGCATATGTCAGTATGCAAATCGTAAACATCCACTGGTCCCTTCACCCCAGCGATGCTACAGAGGGAAATGCAGTACACTGTACAGTTCCCTGGCTGTGCAGCATCTGCCAGTTCCTGAATAACAACTGTTTGTCCTCAAAACCCATTTGAGCTTTAATTGTGAAAAACACTGGCGTCCTCTACGTTAAAGGTACACAGAAAATGTTGCTTCTAATCAGAAAGTAATGCTAATTTATGATGCTGAATTTGTACTTCATCTTTTGAAATTGCATGCTGAAGTGACATAGAATGCTTTTGCCTAAAACCCACAATTCACTGAAAAATGGGAGTTATGAAAATGTATCCTATTACAAGAGGTTTGAGGGGAAGAACAAGTACACAAAACAGTTGTGATTCCTCACAGTTTAAGATTATGTAAACCAGGACAATTCTGATGGCTTCTGCTGACAAATAACACATGGGGAGTTTAATCCTGCCCTTAGTTGGGTGAAAGAGCAAATGCCAACTGTTTTTAGTGGGAACTGGCTCGGATCTTCTCTGGCCACAATGTAAAAGACAATTTTAAACTTCTTGTGCATTTTCCCAAGAAACCAGTTTTCCACGGCCTGTCTTACTCTTATGAAAATATTTCATCAGAGATCGTATTCAGTAACTCAGAGGTGTTTTTCATGCATATGGAAACAATTGTAATCATTATCCACTCTCTTTAAGTCAAAGACTTTTGACAACTAAAATAATATCTTTTTAAAACCTTTTGAAAACTTAATGCAAATGATTCGCAGACCTTTGAGGATTTTGGGGGTGGGGGCTGAGGGAGCAGACATGACCTAAGGTCACCAGGACACCACATACCAGTAACTCCTTGCAGGCTGCAGCCCTAATAGCATTTTGAAAATTGCTTAGCATGTTGAATATAGAGACTGTAGCTGAACAATTACCATCTTGCCGTAGTCAGCTCATGTACTTGAAGCAGCACTCTCCCCGGCCAGAGAGGGATCAGCCAGGACAAAACCCCAGGGCTTTCTCCATCCTCTGAGACATTTTTTAAATACCTTTCTTGGAGGCCATTGACCCTCAGGCTTCCAGAGTAATCACTTTTCTCAGACAGACAGACAATACCCTCGGTATCAGAATGGGCAAACCTTTTTCTTTGCTCTGAATTTGCATGAAATCAATATGGAGGACTATTTCAAACAAATAATACAATTTGCTTACATTTGTTTGTTACAAAAGCTTGCTAATGTAAGAAGAAAATAATGTTGTTTAAATAAATGACATCACTGTTTTTTTCAGAGGGGCATACAGCCTCATGGTGACACATAATTACCTGCATCATTTTAAGTTTAGAGTGTAGATGGAGATGCTGATTTCTCATTTAACACTTGGTATGCCAGATCCTCATCTGCAGTAAATTAAAGTAGCTAGAGATACCATGTCAGAAATCTGGGTCAATTCATTTCTGTTACAAAATATGGAGTTCAGTGTTTTCAAACTCCAGCCGCAAAGATACTAGTGGCCTCATTTAGTGATCAGTACAGGAGAGGATAATAATGACAGGGTAGGTCTTCATAAAGTCATGCAAATCGACTGAAGATCTAACCTGGCATTTTTTTACTCAGCTTTGTTAGAGACTTCAGGTTCAGTCTCACCCTATTGTGAATTAGTCCCTGGAAACTGAAAGGAGACTAGCATGCAGTGAGCAAGTATTTTGCTCAGCAGTGGCTGTTTGCAGGATTTTGTTCCTGCTCATTATCTGATAATAGCCTATGGATATTGAACCCTTTGGACTAGCTTTCTGTACAGCAGGGGGAAACGTAGACATGAGCACATATACACACAGGCACATTTTGTAAGGAAACTCACCACTGCTAGAAGCATCGTTGAGATTTAGCAGCCCACCTCCGAGCCCTCTGTAACTATGGTAACTGTAGGTCCCGTTGCCATTGATGTACAACACCTCCTGTGTGCTGGAAACAGCTGATGTTGAGTAAGTGACCTGGGCTGGCTCTTGTTTGTACTGCTTGTCAGCTGGAGCTGCCTCGTCCTGCAAAAACAAGGAAAGGTTTTGAATAATTGTTACATTTTACCTTGCACAAGAGGGTCTTCTCCATTGTTAAGACTCCCCATCTATTGCTTTCAGAAAAGTATAATACATGTTAAACAAGCACAGATGTGTTTCTGATTAACCAAATATCAGCTGAAAAGAAACAATGGAAATAAGCAAGAATACAGGTTTCCTACAAATCTGAGAATATTCATTTATTTGTGCTCCACAAGCCAACCGTGCTGTTTCTCAAAGGAGAAGATACATCCTCTCACCCTAAAGAGCTCACAGTCTCCTGCAAAACCCAACTCTGTCCAGAAATAGCGTGGGAAAGGGTAGAAAAAAAGTCATTACTTTCTGAGTGACTCTTCCGAGCCAGAGAATCATATCTTTCTTGATAAGACAAACGAATACAGAATGCACCAACTACTTCTTTTGATGTATCAGCCTCAGAAATGACAGAAGGAATAGAGGAATGGAATAAACCACCATTTCCTATGTTTGCAGAGGGCTGAGTGAGTGTCCATCCAACAAGGACCAAGTGGCAAGGGTGCCTCTACAAACGTGACTTGAAAGCATTTGTCATTCTCTGTATAAGCAGCAACTGTACACCACAAGTTCCCTTCAATGCTCCCTGTTTGCCTTTTAGATGCTTGCATAATATTTAAGAGAATTTACACCCTCCAGTCTTCACCTAAATGAGATCACATTTCAGGTGAAAGCATATTTTTCCCCACCTGCACTTACCATAGCTACTGCTTAGAGCACCTCACCTCCACTCATGATCACAGAATGCCCCTGTGGCAACTTTAGTAATGACACAGGTGAAAAAAAAAAAAGCATTAAGAGAAGATTTAATGTGTCTTAGTAGTTGGGAACAAGGAAAACTATCAGTGTGTGACTGCTCAGCCCACCGCAGGGACATGAGTGCCAGAATTTCTGATTTAGTCTGCAAATGAATTTGAACTTTTTCTTTGTTTCTTTTAACCTGCAGACTTTTTTTATGGGCCTGATTTTATATTCTTATCTGATGAAAATATATTTCAGTGATTTCAAATAAAATAGATCTATGGAAGATCAGTACTTAAAAAAACAGAGATGAGAATGTTTGCAGACCTTTTCAGAGTAACTAACTGAAAAATGATCTGTTAGAATTATCTCCCCTTTGTGTAAGATTTTGTCCATTTTATGCCTCTCTTCTGCACAACTCTTTTATGGTTACTAAATATACCAACCTTATTAAGAATGCTATAAAATATCTCAAACATTTTTTACAGTGTTTACTTAAAAATAAGAATGTATATACCAGAACAGAGGGATCACATAGTTCAAATAGTGTCCAGTCTCTGTGTTGAAGCAAAAAGGGTTCTGAAGCAGCTTTCCTGTTTGCATTAGGAGTAGTTGTTGGTTCCACCTCTCAAATAAGACACTACGAACTTTTCGGAGATGAAGATATCCCTGTCTTGTAGATATTTATTGGTGAAAGAGACTTGGGCACAACTGAGATGACTCAGGAGACGGTATATATATTATTAACAGAAATTTTAATATTTAATACAGAACACTGAACCATCAGATAATTAATTCCATAAACAATCAGAATGGGGCCCCTTGGGCACTAATATGAGCTGAGGCAAAGCTTTGCATTTTTAAGAGAGTTGGCCAAACTGGTCTCTTACGCATTTCCTTAAGCAATTATAGGCTTAAAAAAAGGGCCAAAGTTGCAATGTATTTTTGCCAGGAATTTAACTTTAATATAATTTACCTTTTATCTCCAAAGGTCATTGCTCTCTCTTATAAGAGAAAATGTATTATTTTCTCTGAGAAAATATTCATAAGCTATACAGTAAATTTCTGTCTTGGCAACAAAGCTTAACTCATCGTCCAAATCTTTTAACACTCTCAAGGCTGAGATGTTCTGTATCCTTATGTCTAAAACTAGATGATATATTCTGCCATAGACTCACTCAGAGCCTCGTTTTATTCTCACGAAGATCAGTAAGGGATCTTCTGCAAATTTATCAAGGACTGGACTGTGTTCAAGGGGTGCAGTGCAAAGGGGACTAACTCCTACAGCTGAGCAGAGTATCTCAGGGCCTGTTTCCTTAGCCTGACTGTCTGGAACCCAGAAATTTGCAAGTCCCTGAATTTACATGTGCTCCAGAGCCCCTCTAGTCAGTGCACTGAAAACGTAACAGTCAGTTTCTTGCAGACCTGATGCACTGAGCTTCTAGCAGAGCACAGCAAGCAGAGCCTGGTCGGAGGGCACAGCAAGGGCACTTGGTGCACCTTGGTGTGTACTAGCCGATGAGTTTAGCACATGGCCAAGAAGTGGGAGACTCGAGTTCTGGCTCCTTGTTGCAATACACGGTGAAGAGGCGCAAAATTTGGGATGCAAGGTCTTTGCTAGCTGTGGTGAGAAGGAGACCTGAACTCGGAGCTGCCATCTCCTAGCAACCAGGCTCAAAGCAAAACTGCGGTGGGAGTCATAGCTGAAGCTGTGCCACTCTATGGAAAGAAATGCACAATTCATAGGGCTACAGAGATAGCAAACAAAAAGGGAGCATGACTCAGTTCCCTTTCAGAGAAGTGCTGCCCTGGGAGGCTTCCAGCCCTGCTCCCTTCCAGCTACTCCCTGACACAAAACTCACAAGCTGCTCTGAGGTCGGGAATCCAAGGTTGGGGCTGCGCTGCCAAAGGGGGATCTTTGTATTGAACTATTCGGAGCCCTGTGCAACGCCGTGGCGTGCCATGGGCTGGGGCTCGAGGTGGAGCCCAGGCGTTGTGGTGGGGAAGCAGCTCCTCAGAGGACTGAAGGGGGTTGAGGAGGATGATGAGCCCAGGACTCCTGGTTCTGCGTATGAGCTCTAATCTCTCGGCCACTACACAAAAGGTGACTTCCTCTAAATATTACATATATTTTTAAAGATCAGACCAATCACCTGTACCTAAATGATGACTAAGTTGCCATACATTTCAGACCTGAAATCTAGGCCTCATCTAAGCGCTTAGCTCAGTGCTTCAGGATGACTAAATGCCTAAGTAGGGCAGGATTTTTGGCAAGCATTTTCTGAGCAGGCTCAGGTGTCAGCCCTACTGCTAGGATTATGAACTGTTAGCCTGGTCCCAGGGGGTTAGGTGTTACCTTTCATACATCCCCCTGGGATTTAAGCATTTTTCAGAAATGGTTTGTACTTGAAAAGGCAAAACTGTGTCCTTTTTCCTTGCAGCCACACCAAGGATAAAGAAGCCAGGCTCTCTTTTTCTTGGGGAGAGAGAACATGAATATCATATTCACTTTTGTATACCCGAGATTTATTCTGCACAGATTCATTCTCTTCTTTCTTTTCTTCTTAATTGCCTTTGCTTTTAAACTAATCTAGAAATTAAACAAACATAGTGTTGTTCCAGACTGAGATTTTTTTAATATTCCATGTTAGTCATTCAGCACTTCTTGTTTCCCCATATATTATACTTACTCCGGAAAGGCTTAATAAATTATTTAAAATATTATTTTTTTTAAAAAATCATAATAGTAACAATTAGCCAACAATTTATTAATATGTTTGACCTAACTACCTGGGACACACATTGTTGTAATTCAGAATAAATTTATGAAACCTGTGAGGTATTAACTATCCACTTTTAAACTATTTATAGTTTACATTTAATAGGAAGTATGAACAAGATGCAACTAAAACATTTGTCCATCTAGAATTTGACTTATACCATCTTCATTTTGTATATGGCAATGAAAATAAGTCATCCTTCTAACAATATTTCTCTTCTGAATTTATTTTGGAGGATAAGTAATTTAAGTCTTGAGTATATCATCTGGAAAATTATGGAAATCACAGAAATGCAAAAATACCTTTTAGGTACAAAAGCATAATACAATACAAAGTTATCTGTTCACTTGAAAAAGTGGAAGCATGAAGTACATACCGTGATCCTCAACTTGGTATGTATCAGAGATATCTGTGTCTCAGTTTTATGTCCAGGTCTCTACTGGGAGAACACATTTTTTCCCTTAAAAGAGCAGATAGATGCAATTTGTTTTATTTTTAGTCATGGAAGCAATTAAGTAACCCTCTAAGGACAGTACATACTAAGAAAAGATTTCATGAGCTGTTGTATAACCTGTATATTGAAGAAACCCTGCTCTCCTCGGACTGATATTCTGAGCAGCTAATGAATAGTTTAAAAGGAAATACCATCCACAGCAACACAGATGCTAGTGCAGAATGTCACGACTGTGGTACAAAGAGCAAGGCTCACCAGCAGCGTCCCAGCCTCCTGTTCCCTATGCCAGTGGAGGCCCAGCATACATATTTCATTTCAAAAAGTCTGTCCTTTGTGGAAGCAGCTCTAACAATGCCATTGCTCCTTTCTGTTCCCCATCTCCTTCACCACCACCAAAATAATACAAAGAAGTAAGAGATTGTTAAAATAAAAAGCTCTGGCAAATCTGTGCTATATTGAGTTTTGATCCCATATATACACAAGTGTCAGAAATTCTGTGTATTCCCATTAAGAGACAGCAGTGCTATTGCTTTGGTTCCACTGTTAGCAATAGGCACTGCTAACATGTAAATGTAAATCCCAAAAGGGAGTGTGCATGCAGACCAACTCACATGGACAATGCTAGCTGACCATAAAGCTAACAAAACTTCTGCAACAAGAATATAAATGGTAAAGTTCCAAATGGCAACGATGGTGACACGCATTTAGCTACTGCTTTCATGAAATGCAGTGTCTACCAGACTGACAAATTAACAACTCTGAGAATGACAGCTTTTAACTGCCCCTATGTCAAGGTGATTTTTTTCCCATTCAATTAGAAAAGAGAAAAAAAGGCAAACACATTTTTGCCTCATGTTTCTTGATACTTTCTTTTTTAATATGTTAAACTGAAAAATGTGGATTGCTTGTTGTTCTTGTCAATAAACACTTCTCTTAAAATACCACTTTGAGGTTAGGAAAACTCAAATGCAGATTAGTCTTCAAACAAATAGGCAAGCCAGGGACCCATATGGTCTTCCATTTTTTCAGCACAGGAAAAAAAATTCATTCACATGAAAAAACAAAACATGCTTTCATGTGCTTTAATTTTTTTTTTTAGCCTCAATAGCTTGTAGTATGGCTTTAGAAGAAAGGAGATAATGTTTCATATATTTTTCCCATTAGGAACCCATCAATTTATTTCTACGATTTTTGAATCAAAAGTAAAATAAATAGAAACACATGATAAAACCATGTAGCACTTTTCAAAGCATACCCAATTAATCCTCACAATACTCCTGTTAGATAGGACTTTTATCACTGCTTTTCAGATGGTGAGATTCTGGCAATGAAGGCAACCTTAAGCTAGCATTACCTAATATGTAAAGCGCTTGAGTTCTGCAACCATGACAACATAACGGGCTTTTCTTTGTGTAACTTAGTTTTAAAATAATGGGAAGAAACTCAGAAGTTCCATCACAGGACACCCTGCTGAATCCACAAGGGGCTGTGGGGGCTGGGAGCTCTGTGCCCATCTTAGCTCTTGCGCAGAGAAGCCGCTGCTGGGGTAAGCAGCCATCGTTGTCTGCATGGAGCAAAGTGTTTAAAGGAGGATGAGCCACAGGGTTCCTGGCTCCCATTGCAGGGCCCAGAAGGTGGCCCCTTCTTAGACACCTGGAGAGATCACTGCCATTTCCCTGCCCATGACCTGATCATTTATACCTTGTGCTCTGTCTCTTCAAACTTACTTCATACTGTCTCTTCAAAATCCCTGACTCCTCATTCCATCCTTCTTGCTTCTCCAGTTTCATCTTCTACCCTCCATTTCAGTTTCAATCTTGCCTAGCAAATCCTCATCTCTCCTCTCCAGACAAGTCTCTTGATGCCTGATACCTGAGCAGCTTCAGCAACTAAAGCCCTTTTGTTTCCTAATTTGTATTTAATCAGTGTCACATCTACTGATGGTCCCGTCTGAGATTTTCTCTCCCTCCTCAAACTCCTGTCAGTCTCCCAATTCCTAAAATCCTGTCCCATGGGGAGCAAAGACAGACTCCATGATTAGTCAGGGTAGCTCCTGTTTTCAACCCACATTATTTTTTGCTAGTAATATCTGATCCTCTTTCACCACTAGTTCTTCAATTCACCTGACTGGTTTCCTTCACATTACCAGCCTCAGCTACTCACTTCCTCATCCAACCCCATCCCATAATCTCACTTTCCCTTCGTCCCTTGTTATCTCTGCTCCTGCCATGGTTCACAGCCCCAACACTCTTCCCCTCCTTTCTGCACCGAGATCCGATTCCTAGTCAGACCCACTGAAACTCAAATAATCTGGGAATATAGCAAGTAAAATGTTTTAACTGTGTAAGCATGTGCATCCAGTGTCACATCCTTGGCATAAATGACACCACTACACCGTTAAGACCAAACACAGAGCCCTTTTTTTTTTTTTTTGTGTAAGGGATGATAAATACATTTAGGGATCAAATTACCCTTACAGGACAAAATTTTCCTCATTCTTGAAAATGGCTGAAGTTTTCTCTGAAAGAGTTCAACAGATGAAAGACATACAGAACAGAAAATGTAACCCCTGGGGGTTGAAGATCATGAAGTTATCACCAAATTGCATACCTAGTATTATAATGGGAAGTGTCAGGTAATCTTAATAAGTGATGATACTACCAACTTCTTGGATGACACACATTGTTCTGACAGAACACCTGATCTTTTATTAGCTTTAATTACATTAACTTAATTCTTCAGTGTTTGACCCAGCTTTTAATTTTATGACCAATATCCTGGAAGCCTAGACAGCTAAACATTATTTTGGTACATGACAGTAGGCTAACTTTTCCTTTAATGTTGCAGTAAGGCTGTTGACTCAGTGTGCTTAGCGATGGTGGAAATGGTATTTCTGTGAATGATGTATGTGAGTCGTCGCTTTAGTTTTGGTTTCCATTGCACATTCTTTCTCCCCTCTCCAGTTGCTAAGGTTTGTGCTGGGATTACTACTCACTAAATAAAACCTGTTCAAGACTAGGGAGGCCTGAACAAAATGAAAGAGACCTACATAATTCACTGAGTTTGAAATCCAAATAAAGCTTCACAGAAGTCCTTTGCATTGGCTGACCTTCATATTTAAAGTACTGAATATTTATAGTCCTTTAAAAGGACAACATGTTTCAATATCTAGGAGGTGCTCTTACAGTTGTGTTCTAAGCATGGAGGCAAGGTAAGGTTTGTAGAAAAAGGTAATACCTTTTCCTAGACCAGGAGAAGAACTTCTGTGCCCAAAAGCTGATCTAATAAAAGACACTACCTTCCCCAGAAGCCTTATTTCTCTTAAAGCACAATGAGCAAAAGCCAGATTTTCAGTTGAAGTCAGCGGAGTTTCAGTACTCACAATGAGAAAAAACCAAGCATTTGCTATAGGTTCCCTGATGAATTTGTGCACAGAAAAGTTAATTCGTGTGACCTGTTTGCCATGCTGCATCATACTTTCATACCTCAAAACTATTTTGAATAAAGTTCTACAAAATTCCCAGTCCCTTTATTGAGGAATTATTAATCCAAAATTAATACCTACCTGAGATTTCAACTCATCACACCAGATGCATAGCTGAAACCTGAAAATTGAATTGCTAGAATTTTTATAGTCTGTTTAGGAAAATACTTAAAACATACCTCAGATATATTTTATCTGAGGGACAAAGTTATTCTCTGATAACTTTCCAAGATAGATATCTATGTTTATATATATGTATGCTTGGGTATTTCTCCACCTCTCAGGCTAGTCACAGTATTCTTTAAAATTATGCATCCATTGACAGTCCCATAACCTGTTGTCTAAAATCATCAGGACAGATAGATTTAAAAAAATAATTGCACCTCTGGACAGATTCCTTCCCCTTTAAGTTTAGTTGTTCTTCATAAACAGCATTTCAGGTCTTCATCAGAGGGTAAGGCACTGGAATTATGGATGAGGTCTATTCACAACCAGCAGAAAGACCCCTGAGGTTCTCCCCAGGAGTGCTAAGAGTAAATTTGAGCAAGTTGGCTAAAATAAAACACGAGGTCAAGTTCAAATAATATCACAGAACTCATGCCAGATATTTTTTAGATTGGGAAGTGTTTTCATAATTCAGGGATGGACTTAGCAGTGAAATCAAGAGGGCCATAATTGCTACCCTCGGGCACACACACTATCTCTCCTCTTGTAAGAAACAGCTGGGAGACTGCACAGCTTTCTATTTCCCACACTCTGTTATAAAATCTAGACCATGTTTTTTCTCTGCCACTCTCTCTGCATTATTTTCTTCACTTTTACTTACTTAAATCAAGTATGTAAAAAAATGAGAAAGCCTGTTCTTGTGTGACATACTACTCAATTTGTAGCTCAGTTGGAGCTGGGTATTCCAGCTAAGCTGAACATTCATGCTTTAGCTCTGAGTCTATTACCTCATCATTACATGGAGAGACATCAGTCTCAGTTTAGAGTTTTCTGGCTCCTGCTTAGAGAAGCAGCTGCCAGGGTAAGCGGCCATCATCATCTGCACAGAGCAGGGCATTTAAGGGAAGATGAGCCATGGGATTCTTGGTTCCCATTGCAGGGTCTGGAAGGTGTCCCCTTCTTAAACACCCAGAGATTGCTCCTTTCCCTTGCCTGTGACCCAGTAGTGCATACCCTGTATTCCACTCTCTTTGCTTCTGTCTATCATCTCATCATTACATGCAGAGTACATCAGTCTCAGCATAGAATTTTCTGGCGTAAACATAACATTATATGAAAAACTGCTCCTAGCATGCAAATGCAACTGTATTGACCATGTTACTGCCAGAAGTCTAGGTACTAATGATGATTTTGCTGTGAAGTCCAGTATCAAAACGGTTTTCATATTTTACACAAAAAATGATAAATATAGTTTTTTAGATGGAGAGGAAATAGTGATATAGTCTAATTGAGCTAAATCAGGTGTAATACAGAGTCCAGGCAGGCATCTAAACTCCCTGTAATGCCAAGGGTGATGTGGGAACTTGAAGATTGTCTATCAAAATGTAAAGTTAGCTGCCCAAAAGTTTGAGGACCTCCAAACTGTCCTCCTGACAGAGGGTATAGAGCCAAGAAAAGAAAGCACCATGCTTCAGTTTCAGATCAGAAAGGCAGTAGGTTCCTTTTGCTTTCAGATTATTAACACTGAAATGAACTGCCAGCATCAGTGCTGTCACCAGACATCAAAAATGACATGAGTCAGTGTTCAACAAGAAATGAAAGCATGAGACCGACACAGAAAAAGATCAAAATTAAAAGGTGCTATTGTGTAGAAGAGAGAAAAATGAGCCTCAGTCTTCTGCATTACTGATAGAATGACACCTTATTTATAGACTGGAATGGGTATGTTAATCTTAAATAAACACATTGCAGTGTTTGAGTCTTGTTTTTTCACCACTGCCACTTCACCTGCAAAACAGAAAGCTTTTTTGGAAGAGGTACTCATATGTTTGTTGCAAGGAGTTGTTGGAGAATCACTTTTGTTGGAGCAATAGCAAAGCGAGGGATCATTTTTCATAGCTTGTCAGCTTTAGCCAGTTCATTATCCACTGTGATAGCAGAAGAGCAACATGAGCTTTCAGAGGTCACTAGTGGTGCTGGCTGAGCATGGACACATGGATGAGCTATTCCTACAGTTTAGATAACTGTGACGTAAAGTCACTAGCGAAAGAGAAACTGCGTTCTTCTAAAGGACCGTGTCTCTGTCCAAATGGAAAAGGATAGCATTTATCTTTTTCTGTGGTGCTTGAGATAAACTTACTGTTTTTTAGTGAAGTTCTAGATAGTTGATTTTTGAATGTGCTTTCCCTGGTGTGTTAAAGGAATGTTAAAAAGCGTAACTCAATGTAGCAAACACATTTGAGGTGGACTAATGACAGAACGCGTCCTGCAAGTTAACTTTCTCCACAGCTCCTGCTGTTCTTGTCTTAGGTTGCAGTTATCACCCTTCATAAGCTATTTCATAAGTTATATTGGACATGGTAATGCTCTTTATTTCTCTAGAGAATTTTAATGTATGAAAAAATTTAGTTAGCTAATGGTTTCAACACTATTAATTGAAAGTTGTCTCAACATTTAAGACAGGCGCATAGTGCAAGACTGCGTGGTACACTGCAGTGTATGCACAGCGATGACTTCCTCAGTGCAATTTTAAATAATGTGTCCAGTGATGGCCAGCACCAGATTACAAACAGCTACAAGCATGTAACCGGCAGAACTGGACCTGATTTGAATACATGAATTGTGCCAATGCCTTTGAGTTTTGGCAAAACTCCTATGTGCTCATGACGTATTTCACAAAATACATGTGACATTTCCCACAGAGAAAGTGGTACAAATTCAGTCAAAGGGACAAAGGTGCCATGCAAAGAGCAGAAGAGTCTTCAGGGCCACTATTTTCTGTTTTGCAGAGGAACACCAGAGGAGAGGGGTCAGGAGGAACTTTTGCTCCTCCCTGTTGTACCAGCAGAGAGAAGAGATTTGTTAGGGCCCAGGCCTTGTACAGAATTTCTTCCTCTTGGGATAGGCAGAAAACAAAGGCAGATTTTCACTCTGACCTAAAGAACAGCACAGCATGGTGCTTGCCTTGGGCCTTATCATAAGATACTGATTTAGGCCTTGTTTCAGTAGCCAACCTTGACAATCCCCCCCTCCTCTATTTGCACCCCCCCACCCACTCTCTGTCAACATTTTCCTTCAAAGGAAAGCCAGTTTCCCTTGAGAGACTGCATCACCAACTCCTTCAGCCTGCCACAGAGGATGGGACCATAGAGAATATGAAAGGATCCTTTCCTTCCCTGTGCCACCTCCACAGATCTCTCAGCCTAAGACAGATCAAGGCACAGGACTATGGGAGCAAGCTTGCTAAGCCTGATCCTAAGAGAGATCATTTGGTACATGCCTGATCCCAAACGTGAAGCACTGCATAAGGAACTCCAGGGCCTAGGATGCCCCTGCTGAAATTAGGTTAGCTGAAAATCTGAAGAAAATAAAGGTAAAACTTCAGTGCAAACGCAGTACGGGTTATGTCATGTTTATTCTTATGTTGCTGCATATCACTTCCAGTCCTTTCAAAGCCAATTTCTTTGCAGAGGCCAGCACCTTGCAGAAGAACACGGCTACTGATCATTTTTGCTGCTTCCTCATTGACAGGCAGTACAAATGGAGGAGTCTGAATATCTGACCTTTCCTCCAAACAGAAACAACATAAACCACAAGAAAACAATGTCATCTTTTCCCATCCCAAGAGCAGTTTTGCCTGCAGGTAATGGTGTTGAATGAATCAATGTATTACTGAAACTGATGTGTAACGACAAAGGCGTAGCAGTACTTACTGCTGAACCAGAAGGATGCAAAATGAGAGAAATTCCTCCTTTGTGGTGTATTCCTCTCATTCATAACAAGCCTTGCTATGCCTCAGGCAGCTCCACTTTTACGATCACAATCAAGCATTTTTCTCTGCATTTTTCATGCTTACGTGTACTGCCCTCAACAAATTATCTCAGTGAGGCACTCCGATAGGGAGAGACATTTCTGTTCCCCCTTGCCAACACGCTATTTTTTAGTGACTGTGATGGGCAACACTTTCAGCTGGGATAGATCAGCATTACTCCATTCAGTGCAGGAGGACTGTGGCACCAGATCACCAACAGAGAAAATTTTCAAACTCGTGAATCAAACGTTTCGGGAGCATGCAGGAGAAAGCGTGTGGGAGTACTGGAGCAATGCTTGTGCCAGCTTTGCAGATTTATTACTACAATATCATCACGGTCAACATAATTAAACCTCCCACTATAGGTCTCTTCGTCTACTGCATTACAACTGGTATCACTCCCACCACTGACAGCATATTTTCTTGACACAAAACAGCTTTCCATACACCTGCTAGCTCTGGGGTATGGAGATGCAACTACTGTAAAAGGCTTTATTGGAAAACTATAGGGTATGATTTGGACTTTTGAGCGTTTCTTCCTCCTATTTCTCTTCTGCCCCACACTTTCTATTTATATAACATATACTGGATTGTGTGGCAGGGGGAATGGACCAAAGCACTTTATATGAGATTCTAAATGAAATTCTTCTTCATTTAGAAACAGAAGATGACAGCCTAGACATGAAGCATTTGAGGTCAATGCTGAATTAACTTCCTCAGTTTCAATTAATTAAAAATATCTGTGTGTTCTGCTTTGAAAAGGAAAAAACCAAGCGTGCTGAAGATTCCAGCTTATTGCCATATTTACAGTATGGTGTCTCTTCCACAAGCAAATTCTAGTGGGAGTTATAGACAGCTGTCTTTTAAAAAAAGTTTTCTGTCTATTAGAGGGTGAGCAATTACTTTTTCTGCATGCACTTAATGACTGTTTTCAACAGTAGGTTCAGATATTTTAAGATATTTTACCATGTTTGATACATTTGATTGCTAATTATTTTATTTCAAATCTGTGTTAAAACTTGAACTGCATGTTTGTGAAAACCAAAATTCTTTCTATGAATTAAATGCAGGATGTCTGTTTTTGAACACTGCCTCAGGTACAACTTGACTTTTACAGTTAAAAAAAAAAAAATCTTTTAAAAATAAAAGGTATTTTAAAAAAACCCTGACCTCCCCACCCTGTCTCAAACTATTTAGTAGAAAGGAAACGTTTTGCTACTGAAGAAGACCTGCTCTAAATTTTTGACAGAACTTGGTGCACATCCTTTAACTTCAGTACACTGAGGGTTCTCTATTTTAAAAGATTCAGTAGATAAGAAGTGATGCTTTGGGGTATGGCCTTTTGATTCCACAATCATCAAACCAGAGTAGCATAAGCTGTTGGAAGAAACAAAGAAATGAACTTTGACTGGCCTTTGGAGGATGCACTTTCTGATTTGCTTCATTAATGGAGACAGTAAAACTGAAGCTTAATATGAAATACCATGAGTAATAAGCATGAAATCTGTGCACTGCAGTACAAATCTGTTTGCCAAATATTCTCATTTCAGGGGAGGATTCTTCTGGCACAATGCCTGGGCTGCTGGCCACAGCCTGCTTGGCTGCCTTGCCCTGTGCCTAGCCTCTTTAGCAGCTGGTGCTGCTCCCAGGCAATGCACTCAGTTCCCGCTCCCACAGCTTATTATATATATTTTTTTTTTCTTAGAAAAATATGTTTCTAAATTTAGTTTAGGGACATCAAGCCAGTTGTTGAATCACAAACATGTTGCTGCTACCAAACATAAGCAGTCTGTGCGTACATTTCTACATGTATTCTCTGCATGGAGAATTGCACTGTTCTAACAGAGGAATACATCTGAATCCATTGTGCAACTGATGTTTGAATTTGAGTAATTTATGATTGTTTAAAGTCTTCTAAATCTACTAAGTCATTAACCAAACCCAAAATATGCCAGTCTTGAAAAGTAAGAGTTTGCACATGCACACTGGGTTTGCATTGATTTCATTAAACTGCCTAAAACTCTGCATGATAACAGGGATTTACTGACCAGAAACATTATTCCCTGCCTGTGCTGTAGGCAGGAGGGTGTGTGCAATGAAGTCATTACCTAAACACAGGAAAGGAAGGACAAAATCATGCTTTTAACATACTTGTCTCTACGCTAGAAACATCTGACAGGCAAGAAAATACTTCACTTTTAATATCTTTCTGCCATATGAAAGGGAGGGATAAGTAAAAAGGTCTCTACTCCTGGCTTTCAACATGGAGCAGGAAAAACAAAAGCCCTGACTCCAAAACTCCATCTTTGGGCCTGAGGACAGAACTTTTATATCTACTTTTCTATTACCCTTTCCTCTTTTGCCTCCTTGACAGGAGATGGATATTAAAGACACAGGGAAGAAGGCTGTTCTGGTCCCTGTTCCTTCTCATTCCACCTATGGTAGGAAGGGGGATGAGGCTGTTTAAAAATTCCTGTCCAAGAAACAACCCGACACTCCATTTCTGAGCCTTCAGTTTTATCAACCTCCAGAACAGAAAACTTACACTGGCATCAATTTTACTTCACATTCAAGATCTTATTGCAGCTTGGGGTGTTTAAAGTGGTCTCTGAAATCAGCAGCTTGAAATTCAACCATATATGCTCAGCACAAAGAGTCTGGAAAAATAAAGCATTTCCTAATTTAATGATCTCTGTGTTGAGGTGAAAAATTAGCTGCTTACCTTAGGGCCTCACTGTAAATCCAAGGCATGAAATTATTTGCAATTGCATGCCTTGCACATTATTCCTTTCCAATACATGGAACAAATTTAATGTGGGCTGGGCTGGAGCATGGAGGCAGGGGGGTTGCCCTGTGATACTCGGCAGTCCCTTCCAGCTGCATCTGCTAATGACAGAACCCTATCCAGCACTGCTGAAATCAGGAATTTTGCCACTGACTTGAAAGGCAGCAGGATTTAAAATTACAATGCATACCGCTTATTTTCTTCCCCTTGACAATATGGCGAGTGCATTGTGGGTAGGAAGCTAAGTTTCCCAATAGTAGCACATAATTTGATCTCCTGACAATAATCCACATGCAGCTAAATGGTGCCTGCATAACATTTTGTGCCTCAGTGGTTAAAGCATATCATTTGGAACCACAAAAGCAAACCAAAGACCAACTCAGAAGTAAAATAATCATTAGGTGGGGAAATGATGGAAGTGAACAAGGCCTGAAATGCAAACAAGCATGTGGGTATCCAAGGACATTACAGTCATCTTAGTGATCATTTTGAACGCAGATAAAAAAGGATAAAGTACTGAAGTACAGAAATCACTCTGATCCCTATTAAATACCAAATCACAATGAGATGTCTGAATACAAAAAGCTAGTATTAATAAAGCTTCTGTAGTGTAAGAGGCATTGAGCTCTTTGCAAGTTAAAGTGACTTTTGCCTCTTGTGGTTTTGGGGATTTCAATTTCTATTTGTTTGCTTTATGTTAAGTGAACTATCTGCTTCCCTTTGCTCTTTTCTATTATCTAAGACTCTGCAAGCCTCCCATTCTGAAGTGAAAATCACTTTGAGCTGGAATTTTTCAGGTCTTATGTAAATACACAGCAGAGAAAGGACATGGCCCCATCCCTCCACACTGCTGCCACTTGTGGTCAACACAGACGAAGTTCCTTTTCTTTTCCATTCTCTAGAGCAAATTAGGCTCTGTGAAACCCAAAAGGAAGGGAACTCCTGATGCTTTCTCCTCTACCTCTAACAAGGATGTATAGTTGATGGGCTCTTCCTGCATCTGAACAGCTGTAGTAAGGACTCCATCTCCCTGAAACAAAACCTCTTCTTCATGCTCCCTCTGAATTTGCAGCTTTCTGCCACAGAAGCACTGCCTCAGCAGGGCGTTCTCCAGCGTCCACTGGGAGATATTTTTGCATAACTCCCTTTTCTGTAACGAATATTGTCCAAATCTGCCCTTGATACAAAAACAGGCGATATAATTAACAGAATAAAAAGAGCTTTTAAGAACCCTGCAATTTGTTTCTTCCTTCCTCCTGGGAGCTGCAGTTTGGATTGATCAGGAAAGAGAAGAACAACATACATACAGGGACACAAATATATATCCTTCTTCCTTCTTTCCTGCTGTCTGAATGGTAATACAGAAAATAACTGCTCAGTGTCAAAATTTAGAAGCTGTGCATTAGTGGCACAGCTGAAACACAAATTCTCTGTCCTCAGAATATGAAGGTTTACAGGTCTCTTCCTCTTCACTGCTGAAAGCCAGATACAGTGATGCTGCAATGGAGGTCCACACCTTCACTGCAATTCAGATTTTTAATTAGTTTCTTCCCAAACAGTTTTACAATTACTTGTAATTTGTCCACCAGTAATTTCTTTCTTTCTTGATCAAGGCACAAACTGCTCCTGGTCTGCAACAGCCAGACCTTTTTTTTTTTGTTAGTAAAACTGTGCTTGAAGAGTCTTTCTTTAGGTCAACCCCCATGTTACATGCAGAGAAATGGCACCAGAAATTATATGGAGGCAGATCATTAACATCTCCTTACAAAGCTCAATTTCTTTAAAAATGAACATTTAGGAATTAGATATAAATGGAAGGAAACAGTAGAAGTGATTTCCAAGTGGCAGAACATATGCACTTTTATTAATATTCAGATGTATTGCACTAGCACAGAACCTATATCCAGTCTGCAACCACCAGCACTTGTATCAAGCTGCTCTATTCAGGTTGCTGCTATGACAACTATCCAGAGGCAAATGTCAGGTCAGCTCCCAGCATATGCGTCTAGGCCATAATTGCTTTGTCAGAAGCCTAATAGCCACCTACTCCTACTGCTCTAGCAGTTAAAAGCAGTATTGTTAAAATTACTAAATGTTGCAATATTAACACCCTATTCATATGCTACTAAAGCACTGAAAACTTTAGATTTGCCTTGCTTATATCCCCCAAACTAGAATGGGGGTGAAGAATGTGTTTAAAGTGCCTGTTTGCAAATTTATGTTCATTTATGTTTCAGTGTAAACTTGGGATCATTAAACTTTCTCTTCCTTGGGGGTTAGATATTATCTTTCACTCCACCACAATGATTATTGATATTTAATTTGCCTGGTTACAAATCACAGCATGGAAAAAAATTATAGCTGTCATCTTGATGAGAGGCTTCTTAAAAAATGCATTCAGTGTTTATCATAAAGAACTGCTTCATAGCATCATAGTGCATGATAGTCTGTGCACAGTGCATAGACTTGCTCTTACAAACTTGAAAAGATCAAATAATCAAAGATTTTTTTATTGAGTTTAGCTTTTATAATTAAAGAAACTAGTAGCTTCCACAAGACCAAGAAATATAACCTGCACATATATCCTAATCTTATTTATCCTGATCTTACATCATATCTTTTAACCTTATTATTAAAAAAAAAAAAGGCATTTAACATTTATGTTGAGGGAACTTTTTTGAGATGCCTAGCAGAGAATGAAATAATGGAAGCACAGGTAGAGATGAAGTAAGTAATACTCTAGCAACTGCAAAGTTGTCTTGTGGCCATCTCCAAATATGATCTCATGTGAAGAATTAAAGTAAGCCTGCATATAACTGGTTTGTTCAGTGAAAGAGGAATCGTCTCCCATGCACACATGGAGATGTACACATACCCTAATAGCTTCATTGTACTGCCTTACATTTGGCTTGTAGATAGTGATACAGAATAGTTGAATTAAATCAAACTAAAGAGATTATGAATTTTACAAGAAAAGTATATTCTGATGTCTGTGCAGAGAAGGTATGAGGACAACACCTTTGTCAGGCTATAAAGTTGTCTAACTTGTTATTTTCAGCTACTCTCTGGAATGAAAAGAAACTGTACCCTTTAAATTAACATTTTTAAAAAAATGAAAATGCAGAAAACCTTTTTCTTATCATGTATATTCTATAAAATATTGACTGACAAGCACTCTGTGAAGAGCCTACAAATTTAAAAAGCACCAGATTTGGCTGAGAAATGCCTTTGTTAGGATGGGAGATATGTAAGATAACTTTGATTTTCCTCTGAGCTTAAGCTCTCTTTGGGCTCAACTTGTCATTTGCTATGTAACTACAAAAGAATCATACATCTCATGTCCGATTACTTGGGGCATAAGGATGAAAGAAGTGTGCATAGCTCACTCCTTTGGCTGACCAAAAAACTGCATGCTATGGTAGCTCTTCCATGACATTACTCACTGAAATGGAGGTCAAATTGCTAAAATAACATGGACTGAATCCAGGAGAGAATCCAGTCCACTGGCTTAGCAGTCATATGTGACCACTATTCCTCTATCTACAAATAGAATAATGAATTCTCAAAGGTCCAGATTCCTAATTGGTACAAATCAACATGGTGTGAATGAAGCTACATCAATTTTCTAAGCGATCTGGCTAGCTATACATGACATGTCCATAAAAAGGTTCGTACACTTCTACAGACATAGTATTCTATGATTCAGTTCTTTTCCTGGTTTCCCATATTCATCCTCCCTCCTCACTCCCAGGTGCTGACATTTTGCCTTAATCACCAAAACCTGCTTATTTCAACTAAAGAAAAAATGTTCATTCATAAATTTTGCAACATGACAGCATGCAAAAAGAATCAATTCTAAACAACAAAACAATGAAACAAAAGGCAGCTCTTACAAAAACCACTTGTGTCCAAATAAAGGTGAAGGCAATTTTTTCCTAATATCATCCTTATTTGCTTTTCCAAAGGAAGATTTCACCTTTTCATCTCCTTAAGAAAAATAAAGGGGCAGGTCCTCTCACATACTGATGTATATAAAGTATTATTTCCTCTTAGATCTTCCCTTGAAGAATTTTCCTTGGTCTTTTTGATTTCAGACAGGACAAGTAACAAGTAACAGTAACAAGACTAATCCACCTCCACTTTCCACAGAGTACCATAGCCCAACAGTGCTCCAGGCTGTTTTGTGATGAGGTTTTACAAAAACTACACCGCGCACATATCTGTTCGGAAGAAGCAAAGACTAACAATGGTTAAGCTCTTAAAACGAAACTTCCATTTTTGTGATCGACAACATGTAGAGCCACAGACCTAAGGCCTCTGCAGCAGCAGTCCACAAAACAGGCACCCCAAACTCTGTTCACTGCCCAGGGCAGTAATGACAGGATGACTTTTTCCAGATTTTTCTACTTATTTAACCATTCTTCTTTTGCCCAACCAAGACACAATTTGGTTTGTAAAGTGAAGGACTCAACAAAAGAAGTCATCCTGTTTACCACATGTAATGAATGCATGTAAAAAGGGCTGTATTTTAGATCTACTTAATTCATTTCATTACTCCCTTGTTGATAGCAGTCCAGAACCTCCACTTCACTGCAACTGCTTCACACTGAATATTGCTAGAGATGTGATAAGGCTCT
This sequence comes from Pandion haliaetus, assembly GCA_013401275.1. Classification (NCBI taxonomy): domain Eukaryota; kingdom Metazoa; phylum Chordata; class Aves; order Accipitriformes; family Pandionidae; genus Pandion; species Pandion haliaetus. Next base: position 3,258 of record VYZV01038107.1, on the reverse strand, counting down.
TGAAGGATTATCCCAGGAGATCATCCCAAGATATCGGTCAGAAGCACAGGAAGTCTTAGGATTGCCTCTTCTACCTCTGACTGAANTACCTCTGACTGAAGCAAGTCACATAAGGTCGATCCAATTATTGTTTCTACATTTTTTATCAACTGTGATGAAAAAAGTCCTCAAAATTCAAGACTGGAGTCACCCTTTTTCAGTATCCAGACTCAGCAGAGATAACTTGGAGAGCAACACAAAAGCTCTGCATTGCCTCTGTACCCACTGCCCTATCTGGACTGGGAAAGATCAACCAAATCCAGCCCAGTATCATGAGCATTTCACCGTTTGGCAGTAGTATCAGTAAACCTATACAATTTCAATATATAAATCTATAAAATTTGTGCAAGGGAATAAATTATTTTTACTACCAGGCAGAATTAAAAAGGGGAAGCGACAGAACTCTTCAGTCAGGTAATAGGTATCAAATACATAACTT
>VYZV01038105.1:35731-92011 GCA_013401275.1 Pandion haliaetus | reverse complement strand
TGTTCTCCCAGAGGCACTACCACCATCACTCCCTGTCTGGGCCAGAGGCGGGTCCGACTCTTTGGAGCCGGGGAAGCCTCCAGCAGCTTCTTAGAGAGCCACCTCTGCAGCCCCCTCCCCCACTACCAAAGAAAACCGCGCCACACAAAGCCATAACAACATTTGAAATTATCCCTTTATTGACAGGCTTATTAAAAGCTAACTAACACACACATCTAGAATAACTTTAAATCTTATGTAGTATCGCCAAACTGTACCTGAAAGGTATTTCTGACTAAGAACATCAGTTTTGACTAAAATGGCAGTATTTGGTTAAACCAACTCCCTCAATTAAAAGTGCCTGACTGTTGCTTGAAATTACTTACTGCTTTTCCATTCCAACGTGATCTAGCATCATGAAATTCCACAAGTTATGCCAGCAACTGAAAAGTTTGTTTATTCCCTCTGGGTTCTATTACATTCCACTTTAAAAACACAGTGTACTGGTAACACAACCTGGTATATTCATAACTCCCTGAGCATTCAAAAGTTCTAAAAATCTTAAAAACAAATGCCAACCCCAGAAGAACACAACTTGTTCAAACAAATACCTTTGCAAGCCACCTCTGTCAAGAAAAGCTTGTTACGGGTACGTGAAGTGTTTGAACACTGTGCTAGCAAAATACTATTCATCAACAAATTTTGGCTTGTCAACTTTTGTTTTTACTTGTAGGAAAGCCTGATTGTGGGTCAAAAGGATCCTACATATATACAGATCACAGTCATGATAACACTTGTTGAATACGGTTAATGGGTCTACAGGATGCTAAACTCCAAAAAACAGCATAAGATTATTATTAGAAAAAAAAACTACTTACTGGAACTCGCTGAATTTCATCTTCTACGTGCCCTTCATTTGTGACAACAACTCTGCTTTGCTGTCCACACACAGAAGGGACAAGCTCAGAGGGACCAGAGGCTTCTTTTAGGTGCTGCAAATAGTCATAGTCATCGTCAAAGAAGACTCCATACTTCCGCTGCTCTTCCCTCCTTTGCTCCTCATGCCCCTTGGAATTGTAAAAAGAAATAAATTCAGTTACTTAAGGCCATTTAAAACTTATTAGCAAAAAGAAAGGTAACACATCTATTGAGAATGCCTGAATTCTAAAGCCCTTGTAGTCCTCTCTCCACTCATTACACTAATGCACAGCCAATTAGGAAGTCGTAACCACCTGGTTCAGTGTTCAGGTGCTGCCTGAGCAGGACACTAAACACCTTCTTCCATAGGCAGCATAACTAACAAAGCCTGTTTTTTCAGAGTGGGCCAGGCAATTTTTGTTGGTTTTTTATTATGTTTGTATTCCTCATGCCAGTTAGTCACCCTTCAACCCATCAGGCAGTAACTCACAACTATCAACTTACCCACAACATCCCCTTCTTTTTAGTAAGTTGGGCCAAAACCTACCTTCTCACACGCTATGTTATTGAATTGTAGGACTGCATACCCACTTTTCTCTCCTGCAGCATTTCTTATCTGCATGAACCTCAATATTAAAAGCAAGTATTTACTTTCTGTGTAGGCAGCAGAACTCTCTGGGGTGCAGTATCATCAGCAGCAAGTGGATCCCTCTGACTTCTGTGCACTAAGTGAAATGTTACTGCTTTCTTCTTCTCTATGAAGGGTTTCTTTTTCTTGTGAGGCTGCAAAAGGACATTTGGTTAATCATTAATAAAAAATGTAATATTAAATGCACCTAAAAAGAGTCTTTTGCCTGGAACGTGCTACTGTATTCCATTTAAGGCAATGCCTTATAAACATATACTAAGAGACAAAGCAAAAAGAGACTAGTGGTAGCTTAACTCTTCTTGCTACATGCACAACAGCATTTCATATGTTCTAATAGCACATGCAGCTGTACTCAGCTGCAAAGTGGCAATACATTGGTACAATAAATATTTGATTATAGCATATGCACGTTAACATATAATCCTAGAAAGCAATTTTTAAGTAACTGCTTTCTAAACACTGGGTCAAATCTGAAACAAACTTTGTCCAAGAAACACAGGAAACCGACATAAGGAAATTCATCTAGACACACCTAGCTTCTTCAAAATTGTTTAGACAGCTGTTCCTACACCAGCAATTCAGTATCAACCATGAAAACTATTGACTGCACCATTACACTGACATAGCTCTAACAGCAAAAATACATCTACGTTCAGGATCAACAAAAATCTGAAGTACTCTTAACTGAGTGAAAGCCTTTTCTACAAGTTAGCACACATGACTTGGGGAAGTAGGTTTACCAAAATTTCTAGCTTTACTTACCTACCAAAATGCGTTAATAGCAGATATATGCAACTTCAAAACTACCCTACGGATCTAACCGATCTTCTTTACCTGGTAAGTTCAAGCATACAGCATGACACACCACGTCATACCAAAGTTCAGAGCGTATCAACTGCCGCCGTACGTTCCGAGTTAAAAACCCCAAACCGTGCTTTAAAGTCTTACGCTTGGAGCAACCACAAACGGAAACACAGCAAGCTTCTGGAAGCAGGCAACGCGCTACCCCTACAAACAAACTCGCTGGTGACTGACGGTACGAGGGAAGGGCTTGTCACGCAGAGAGGCCGCACGAAGCCGAGCGGGAACGCAGCCCCGCGCCTCTCCCGCTGGCCTAGGCCCCACGCCTCGGGACGCCGCCTCAGCCGCTCCCCGCCGGCCGGCCCAGGCCGCCCCTCACCGCGGCTTCTCCCCCGCTCCCCGCCGCGGGTCCCGGGCTGCCGGGGCAAAGCTCCCCGACGGCCCCGCAAGCAAAGTGGCCAACGCGGCGCTTCTCCCCCTCCAAAGGGCGCTAGGGAAACGGCCCGATTTCAACCCAAACGCTGGGGGAGAACGGACGGACGCACACGACGGTTAGCCGTTAGCGACGGGGGCCGGCCGGCCGCCCGCCCTGCCCCCTGCCCGCCCCCTTACCATGGCGCCCGGGCAGCGCGCTGCCCGCCGGCGAGGGGAGACGCTACGGCCGCTCCCCGGCACCCCCGGTCCTGCCCGCTCTCACGCCGGCCGGGGGTCAGAACTTCCGCGCTGCGGCCGCCATCTTGGGATGGACCAGTGACCAACGGGGGGAAGGCGATAGGCTGCCATTCCGGACAGGGCCTTTTTTTCCGCAGTAACAAAAACAACGAGACTTTTCTCAGACCGAGACCCTATTTTAAGACAAGAGAGGCTCCGTGATGCATACAGGGTAATTCCTCCCACCCTGCAGAAGCACGTTTTCCCACTTCTCCCCTCACACTAATGGAGAATGGTTCCGCCCGCCAGCGGGCCTCAATGGCAGAACGCTTTGCAACGGGCCAAAGGGCAATGCGCGTGCGCGGTGGCCGGGCTGTCGCTCGCAGGACGGGGAGGGCAGCGGGGCGAGGCTCGCTGGCAGAGAGGCGTGGCTTAGAGATTGCTCCACCCCCGCTCCCGCCGCCAGGGGCGTCTCCGCGGAGGAGCGCGCGGAGGCGGGNGGCCGGGCCGTGGTCCATCCGCGGTCCATCCGCGTATCCCGGGCAGGCTGCGGGCTGGGTGAGGGGAGGGAGGAAGGAAGGAAGCGCCTTCAGCCGCCGTGAGGCAGCGCGGGCGGCGCGGGAGCCGGGTGGGTACCGGGGAGGCGGGACGGAGCCCAGCCCTGGGGAGCGGCGGGGTGGTGGTGCGAGGTACTGGGAAGAGCAGAGCATCTCCTGCTGGCCGCCTCGGAGGCGGTCACTCCTGACGGCAACACGAAACCCTTCCTCAGGTCCCACACGAATAGAAAATCCCCAGCGGTCCAAGCGAAGGAGAGGAGAGAAAGTTGCACGAAGTGCCCAGGTGCTACAATAAACTTTTATAAAGAACCTGCGTGAGACAGGAGGCACAGCAACTAGCTAGGGCTCTGACACACAGCTTTGCAGTCTGGCTCTGCGCAAGCTCATATCCAGGCTGAATTTGAAGGCTCGGGTGTAAATAATACGTATTCATATTAACAGTGTTTCGCCATATATGGGTTCTTCTTTCTTGTGCTATGACACCCTAGCTGCATGAATTATACCTATGCCATGTAGCATGCCTGTGCGCAAACACACACGTACACACTCCTTGCTAAGAAAAAGAAAAGCGTGCTTGGTATTTTAGGAATATGATGTAAACCCCTTTTGTTGCATTTCAAAAAGAAAGTGTAAAACACAGAAGGGGTGCATACAGACAAAACGGTAACAGCTATGGAAAGGTTGTTACTGAAAATTAAGAAAGAATTGTCCACATATTATGTGTGTACATGTACGCAGCTAAATATATACATTAGAATGTTAGCCTTAATCATATTCGAGTGGATTTCGGATTTCATTGTTTTTCAATAGGTGTCACTAGAGCTCCAGAAGAGCCCAGATTTTCACTCTTCTGGCTACTGTTTCCTGAAGCCTCACACCTTTACCATCAAGTTTCATCACATCACTTTTGTGAAAGTGCACAAACTGACCTGTTCCATCAGTTGAAATGACTCCACTCAGTGGATTCAAATTATCCCTACATATATCTGCGCAAAGACTAGATCTTCCTTTCCTCTTACTTCCTAAAAGTACATGGTAAGTATCTTGGTACCATCAGCCATCTGAAGGTTGTAGTACACACCTGGTGGTACAGGAAGGTTAGCAGCCCCTTGACTGCATGCATGCTGTGAATGGGTTTTTCAGGACTGCACCTAACGGGAGCAACTCCCTTCCTATAGTATGTCTATACTTCAAACCCAGTGACAGGTGGAATAGCAGAGCTAGCTTTTCACAAGGTAACTAAGAGGAGAATCACCCAACTGTTAAAAATACAGTGCTTAGCATTTATCTGTGGGGTAACGAAGTAATTAGATTACTCCTTATTGCTTTCAGTTCCCTGCGGTAGCTCTGGCATCCATAGAAGTGCAAAGTACTTGTACATAGACTTGGTAGCAGGATTACACTTGACAATCCCCTAAACCTGGTGACCCCTCCTATCTGATAGTGGCAGTACTGTAATTCCATATACCCCAAATCTGGTCCAGGAGCATCATGTCAGTCTGGAAGTGGGAAAAATTAGCTTTTGCTCTCAGCTCTGTTGCTAATCGTCTGTTTCATACACGTAAGTTAAATTTACCTGTTCAGTTTTTTAAGTCTCGGGGTTTTCTGTCTTGCTCTAACTCACATCCCCACCCTGTATTTCCTGTTTAGATTCTAAGCGTTTAGGGGGAAGGACCTATATTATATGTTCATGCTGTGATTAAAACAACAGGCTTCCTTATCACAGAAGACTGATAATGTATGCCAACAGCAATACGTCTGGAGATTAGGTTTAAAACTGAGGGATTAGCAATAATAAGCATCATATCACCTCCTTTGTTGACACCTAAGGGTGAGTCATTTTCTTCCAACTGATTTACGGAATATCAAAATTCAAAATTTAGTATCACGTGAAATGTGTATGAAAGAGTCTCTCAGGTGGAGACTCCACTTAAGCTTCTAATTTCATCTAAGTCTTACAAGGCCATCCATCCCACTGTACTCTCTTACTGTGTTCTCTGCTGGGGCACTTTGCAGTTTAAACTCAGCAAAGAGCATCTACAGAGACTGGGAGCATAAGTTAGGTCTCTGAACCATTGAGCTACAACGCTAACTTTGTATTTTAAAAATAACTGTCACCTCTTTGAACATACCTCTGCAGGAGTACGTCACCCACAAGAGAGCTACCAGATATGTTTGAAGGCCTCCCAAAATTCACAGCAAGGTTTCAGGAACCTTCCTAAATCTCATTTCCATGCAGAGGCACTTCTAATTTGGTCTCTCTGGAGGCCGCTTTCCAACAAGTAACAGCTCTCTGAAGTTAACGCTGTTACACATGTCTGTGTACTTGCTAGAGATTCAAGAGCAAAATATTTTCTGTAAAGATTTTCTGAACAATTTTATTTAGATAATTTTCTTCATTTTATATTTATATATATTAATTCATATGTATCTATAATTCAGAGCTAAACAGTTGTCTAAGGCACTTGGAACTATACACAGCAGAGTATCCTACAGTACTGTACAACTAGGCAGCACACATTTTTTTTTGCTTGTTAAATAAAAACACCATAAACCAAGCATAATATATGTAGTGTATAAAAAAGATAATACGTAGTCTATTTTTCAGATGACAATATTCGACTATATTTGTGTGTGTGTGTGTGTGTACGTATATATAGGTATATATGTTGTATAAAACCCCAAGAAGCAGCTATCATTAATTTGTAACAATTCCAGTTATTTACATTCACAGATATCAATACACCTCTGTAAGATGCAGTATCAGATCAGCCACTTCTTTCCAGTTACCATATTCAATCACACTAAGTCAGGCTGCCTAAATACAAGTAAATGCATTCAGTTTATAATTGTTATGTAAAATACACACTGCATACGCTGAAAAGTTACCGGTATTCATTCTCCACAGCCTCACATCTTTCAAAAGTCATTAAACACGTGGAAAGTATATTTTAAAATGCCAGAAATTCTAAGCTGATAATGTTTCAGATGCATTTTTTTATAGTTATCAATAACTATCCAGCATGACGGCCAGTGGGGAACCAAGTCTTGGATTGTTTGTCTTATTTTACTTGTAAATAGGAACATTTAGTGAAATTCAAGTTACCTTGAACATAATTTGTTTCTATTTTTAATAAAATCAAGAGAAACAATGAAGTCTAAGAACTGGCCCAGTGCCTATTAATAGGTGACACTCTCCATTACATACTGCAAAATTTTAATTCCAATGAATTCATGTGAAAACTTCATTTCAGGTGACTGTGGCCTGCTTACAGTATATTCAGCATGTAAGAACCTCATGGCTTTACTGGACCCTCATAAGATACTGGAGCTTAACCACCTGCACTGGTGAGGATGGGTTCTCAAGCCCTCCTTACTGGAGTCATCGGTCAGTTGTCCTTGCAGACTTGATTGAAAGAAGCATGCGTACAAGGATGCCTACTACTGAGCAGTACCTCGCCCCACCGTTCTGCAGCTCTCCCAGAGAAATACAGGTTCTTGAACAGTTGGGTCTACAAAGCATGGCGTACTAATATTGCCATGATTTACTGTTTGAGCAATTGTTCCATAAAACGCTGGGATGGGATGCAAACTTCTTAGCTCCTGAGTGTACAGCAATGTGGTCTGCAGTGTTCCTGCACCTCTCCTAGATTTGCAGTTTAGCTGCAAATGGAATTCTACTTCTCTTTTAGGGAAAAAAAAAAAAAAATCTTAAGATCTATCGAAATGGTTGCAGGCAATTAGCTTGTGCCGTCTCTATACACTTCCCAACCCTACTCATGCAGTTATATGCCCATTCAAACAAGCCATTGGTATCTTTTTGTTTCAGATCACACCAGCTAAAATAATTGCCCAAAACACAGTATTTCTTTTAATTCCAAAATTTATACAAGTTTACAAATCAATATACCACCACACAAAGTAGTGAAAAGAAGAGAGGATACGTTCAGCAACATTTTACTATATTATAACAATGTTCAAATATGGTTAAATTTGACATAGTATTGCAAGACTTTTTAAATATAAAGAATTAATGTTTGAATAAGGAGATACAGAGAATACCATTACTTTCTTTGTTCCTATCCAATGCAATATTTAGCTTCTAGAAAACAATGAAATATTGGTGAAATGCTGTGTCTAGTTCATATGAGCTCTAGTTCCATTAAAATCCTGAAACAAGATGGTAACACTGACAAAGTGAAACAAGACCTTATTAATCATTAAAATTAATAAATAGAAACCTGTCAAAACATTACAGTGAAATATGTTATTTTTACTCCATTTCTCCCTTTCTCAATATAGATACACTTCCGTAAGTGGGTTTTTTTTTCCAGATGTCTGTTAAATAGAAGCTTTAAGCTATCCCAGGGAATTTACTTTCCTTTTAATTTGATCCTCAAAATATTCTAATATCAACTTAAAAAAATTTTCAGAATTGCTTTTTTTCCCCCCCCAAAAGCTAGGTCCCAGCAGTGAGCATTGCACTGAGCTTTGTACAATAAGAATAAAGATAGGAACAGTAACGGAGCTAAATGTGGGAGCTCCTAAAAGCAGGAGGCAACTTTATTCTGTTTTTCACCCTGAGTATGTCTTTATTTTAGTTTACAGCAGCAGGACAAGTCTTAACTCCTTGAGATATGAATAAAAACAGATGATGTGAAAGCTTTAAAAGATGCAGTTCTGGTATACCTGGCAATTTAATGCAAACGTAGGCTTTTAGCTTTGCTTATTTTAACATTAAAGCGTTAACAGACATTAAGACACGGGCTCATGTTGTAGCCTCTACTTAGGATGCCAGCAGTGCTCAGCCAGACCTGTCCTACTGGTGCAGTCTGCCAGGTACCCAGGTGAGAGCCTGCCTCTCCCTACCCTGGCTCCAACCTGCTGCCAGCTGCAGCCGAGGAGGGGATTTCGCTTGATTCCCAGGCTGCCAGGCTACATAGATGTTTTTAGCCTGTGCTGGCTGGACCTTCCTCCCATTTTATGATGGCACAAAATTGTGGTTCAGACTATATTTATACTCAGGTTGAGTGACAGCTAGTTTGAAACAAATTCTCTGATGTAGCTGTAGTATTACTAGTCACAGATCTGGGTTTGAAGTATCTCTGCTGGAAACAAAGCACTAACCTCACCTGGAAGGAGGGGTCTAATTTCTGTAACATCAGGGACACTATAAACCCTTTTTTTCACAGCTTTCATTTAGTTTTCAAGGGAAAAAAAAAAAAGTGGCCATCTGATATGGTTTTTACATGTCAACACTGAGGCTGTGGTGCTTCTCCAAGAGCTGCTCAGTGGGGCCAAAGGAGAAGGTGGGGCTGCCCTGCCCCACACCACATCAGAGGTTGGTAAAGCCCACCACAGCCAGGGACACGCACAACTGTAGGTAAATGCTAAACCCAACAAATAAATACAATCTCATAGACCTACAAATGGCTGTGAATACTTTCAGTGATTTTGAAGAGACACCGCTGCTGGTCCTACCTTGTTTCAAATCACCAGTCAAAATGGTACTTAGCTTAAATAATTTTTTTTTTTACTTGTTGAGTCAACACATATATCACAATTCGAGGAAATTCAGGTAAGACTATTTTTCATTTGAAACAACTAATTTCAGTTATAAGGACTAATATGTATTATCTGAAAGGGAGAGATGAGAGACATTCTAGAACCATTTCAATTTGTTATGTGAAGAAATTAGGATTTGATTAAGCATCCATTCTTCTGCACCCACAGCAACATGCTGTGATGCGTGATCCTACTGATGAATGTGATATATGAGGTCATTTCAGAAACCACTACTTCAAGCTACTCATTTTCTCTTTGTGTGCATGTAGACATCCGAGTTCATATCCGACTCTGTGGAACGTAAGTATGTTTGTAAGGTTTGTCATGTTGTGGATGATATTTAAATGATTTGTCCAACTTGATAAAAATTAACATATTGATCCCTTTTAGCCAGTTGGACTGTACTATGCATTGCATGGAAAGTGTTATTTTTTTCTTTGCCTTTTTTACATACTTTTATTATTTTTCCTCAAGGTTTAGTCACTCAAGAGTTTCTTGGGACTTACCCTGATTTTTCCCTTCCAGCAGGCATGCAGCACCATAGGCAATTAGGTACATATGTATTATTTCCAACAGGCTGTTGTAGCAACTTGAAGACATTTGAAATCATCAATACAGAGGGCTAGGAGATACAGCAGAAACTGACTTCAGGCAGCTCAATAAGGTAAAGCAAACTTGCTTCACTGCACATAGTGACATACCAAAATCTTCTTATTTTTTATTGCATGGATAACGCTTTACAGCTGTCATTTTTCTGCCAGTTGATATTTAGAATATAAAAATAGTATATACAATTCTAAGTATGTATGTGGGTACAATACACAATGGACAGCTTATAGTTCTAATTCTGCAAGTATACTACATTTTTACATAAGTTCCAATAAAGGCAACTTTTTTTGTCCAGTTACATAAATTTGCTTAAGTAGTTTGCTGAACTGTGGGCTAAAGAATGCATCTGATTATTTATCATGAAAATAGTAAGAATTTACATAAGAAATTAAAGATTATTTCAGCATCTCTGTCCAGGCTAGTATTCTGCCTCTAGCAATGGCGTGTAGTGAATACTTAAAAAAAACCCCAAGCCCCGAAGGAGGATAGGGAAAGCCTAAGTAATACCTCACCTACGTATCCTCACGTCTTACGGCAAAACGCAGCTTGAGGAAGTCTGAGCCAGAAGTTGTATCCTCATCTTTGCGTTTTAACTCTTAAAATGAGAAGGTGGCACATCTTTCCATCCATGCTCCAGGCCTAGTATAGAGGAATGCCTTCTTGCAAAGTCAATTCATTCACTTCATCCTAAGAGTTTAACAAGTTTTAGTTTGCTTGTGTAACCCGTATGTACCCTGGCATGTCAGTGGAGCTACTGTCTTATATAAAGTTTATATAGTCTGACCTTACCTTTGTCCAAGTTATTCTGCCTGTGCAAAAGCTGCCTTTCTGCTTTTAGTATCTTGGCTACTTTCAAATGTTTGAAAGTGATTAAGGCAACACTGAGGTCTATTTAATCGCTCCACTTGTTTCCTTTGAAGTGAAATACTGTGTTTTATACTTCAAAGTCAACATAGTAGGCCTTTATAGGATTTTGGGGACACATTTCTAAATTTGGCAACAACAAAAATTTTAAGCTGGAGAACTATTTATTAAGTGCTAGCGTAAGTTTTAAGTTTACTCTTCAAATTCTAAAAATAAAAATTAGGATTCTACCAGAATTGCTGACAAACCTTAACTCTAATGGCCTGATCATTCCTGTATGATTTAGTGCCAAAGAACACATTTTCACTGCTTCCTTGATGTCCAAGTGGTGTTTCTATATTTATAAAATGATGGGTCTCACAGAAGCTAAACTGTTTTCTGCAAATGGAATCCTAATAGCTCTTATTGATTCCATTAAAAAAGGAAGGTGCTGCTTCCTTTTCTTTGCTACAAGCATGTAGATGGTTATTTTATTTGGTTATTGCTATTTTGGGGTCTGTATGTCATTAGAATTTTACTAAAATGTAAGTGATCCTACCAGTCATATAAATCTATCATTTTTAAAAAAGGGTTTGTCAATCTCTTTAAAAATAATAGAGTGCCAGCTGCTGGAAAGCACTCTCTTGTTACTAGAAGTGCTCTTTAATAAAATAATCCACCCCATTTATGCAAACATGGTCTTGTAAATATCAGTAAAGAGGGAGATCAAATTTTAGCCACCAAATTGCCTTCCTGCCTTTAGGTTGACATCTAAAACAACCTTCAATTTTATAAACTAAAGACATTCCACAAGAATCTATTGCAGGTTCTGAGGTAAAAATCATGTCTACACAGACCTTTTATTGCCTGAAAAAGAAATACTTACACTTCATAATTAAAAACTAAACAGGGCACATAAAAGACAAAAATAAATTGTAATATGTACACACATTAGAAAGGATAAATCGCAAATATATTGTAATACTGCATTAAATGTATGCGTATGTGAATTCCCCCAATTGTTCCCCCTCCCAATTGTTGTATACATTAATTCAAAGGATAAATAAGTGCTAATATAAGACAGAGAATTTCTTAGTGTAAACAACGCCACAGGCTTTTTAATGGACTTTTGGACCAACCTAGAAAAACCATGTATTGCCTTTCACACTCCATACCACTTAATTTTAATAGTACTGTATTCACATGTACAATTTCAAGATAGTATAAAAAATTATGAATCTAAGAAGCATTCTTCACACTCAACAAAAACAGGCTGCAGACACTCTAAGGATTTTCCATTCACTTTTACAGGACCACTGGCTGAAGACACACTGATTCATCTGTAAGTTCTTCCCCTAAGCAGTGCAAGAGTCCTTAAACATAAAAGCCACGTTAGTAATCACTGCTCAAGCCTACTAGTAAAGACTTTTGTGCCTAATTTCAATTCTGATTTTGGATTCACACTCGCATGATGTCAAAGTTGTCACCACTGCCTGCCATAGGTGAGAAAGATAATGATCCCTCTGGTTTGAATGGCAAGTGACAGACAGCAAGAAGTGTTTCTAAACATGAAGCATTTCATTGCATTCATAGTGTCATTCAAATAGGCATTCAAATCCTGTTTATATATTTCTGAGGATCCAGAGTATGTCAACATTAACAAACAAAAAATATATGACTTGTTCTCTATGAATGTTCAATGTATTTTCTTGAAGCATGCTCACCAGGATTTTAAAAAAGAGCTGAGTTATACTAGGACTAATTTCTGGCAACTGTATTTACTGGCACCAGGGAAAATTACAGTTCTTCACTAAAGTACTGATGACATGAGAACTTGTGGCTTGCTGTCTTTCTAAGACAGGCTGTGGCCACTAAAAAAAAAAACCATGCACAGTTGCTCACACTCTCAGTTTTTTTAAAAAAATAATTCCTCCCACTGGCCAAGTGCATTGTTAAGCAGTCCCATCCGTTCCACTTTTCTCTGTGGACCGCCAAGGGAAGTCTCTTCCTCCACGCTCTCAGTCCTTTTCACACTGCCCCCTCTCAGTTACCCTCAGCCACAACCCTATGAAGTCTGATGAGAACCTGGTAACAGGCTCTCATGCGATTGTCTTCAGCTCTTCCCGACTTGTGAAGCTCCGATGAAGAAGTCCACTGACTCGTCTGTGTGGGCTAGCCACAGAACTGTGGTCTGTCTTAACAATGACAAACACTTCACGTGGATTCTCCTCCTAGACAAATCATTTGTCCATTGACAAAGATGAGGGCCACATCCTTCATTAGCCTCAGGGTAAGCTGTAGCACACACTCATACTCAGTCCAGTTCCAGTGCAATCTCAGGTCTTCAGGACGCAATGATTTCCCCAAGAAAATTGTTACATGAAATACGGGATGTGGTCAAACAGTTACGGACGATGAAACCTGAAATGATAAATCATTAAAAAACTTAGAATTATACTATTTCAACTGGCAATGACACTGATCCTCATCCTGCTCTCACAGCTGTTTACTTTTGTTGCCTGAACAAAATTATTCCTGGTTTGCCTGGTCTGTGTGGGATTAGAGTCATCCCTACTATTCCCTGCTGTCCGTCCCTCTCTGCTGGAAAACCAAAGAGGGCTATGGTGCGGCTCAGGCACTGGTGTATGTGTGCCTGGCCATACCGTTAACCCGTTACTGTGGTCCCTGGCACAGTTTTGCCTGGGTCAGCCAGCGCTCTTCCAGATACTGCCTCGTCATGGTTGGCATTAGCACAGGCCAACAGGCAGACTGGGTATGGGGGGGACCTCACCCTGTTTTGGGGTGGGGGGGAAGAGGTTAACTGTATGAATTCAAGCTGTGCCAAGCCTGCTGGCCTCAGGGCCAGAGAACAATCTTCAGTCTGTTTCGTTTGCCAATATAGATTTAGCCACAATTGCATCTGCTACTTAGAGACACTGTTAGTAAATCAGGAAAGCTTTGTTAAGCCTTAAAACTTTTTTTTTTTTAAATCCTTGTGCAAAATGAGGCTAACAAAAATTTTGGATTTTTTTAAGTAGCAACAGATTTTATAGCACTGCAGATGCTTTCTTCCTGTTAACAGCAGCCAACCGTGGCACATGAAGGCCCAAATACACCTCACTGGTTTTTAAGACTTTTAGATAGGGCATGTACCTCACTCCAGATGGCCTGTATGATGGATAGAGAGGTGGGCTGCTCCAAAGGGTGTCATCAACCTTTTCTAGAGTCAGTCAGGAGCCTAAAGTAACTGAAATTCTAACTCAAGTTTAAATTTAATGAATCCAAGCAAAAGGGTACGAAGGGCACCAATATCAGGTGCTCAACATCACCAGACTTCTAAATGTCTGTTTAAATGGCTTTAAAAATATATCTATCCATGAAGTAGTAAAAGATGCAGCAACTTTAAGAAAGCATAGGAAACGATGCACCTAACACAGTAGATTTACGTAACACATAAATTGACACATTTTCTCTTAACAGTTCCAGAGAAGAAGAAGAGAAGAGGAAGAGGAAGAGAAGAGAACATGAGAAGAGACGAGGAGAGGAGAGGAGAGAAGAGAAAATAAGCCACACATTACCCCTGTAATGTGGTACAGTACAATACAGCGATGCATTTCTCAAATAAAGGTGTACACAAAAGCTGAGGTTCACAAGTATGTAGCTCATCTGCTAACTGAGGGTACAGTGCATTGCAAAAAAGGCACAGGTTTTTTGTATTTGTGTAGAACAATATATTGGACTATATATAGCATTTCCATTAGAAGCACTTTATAAACCTCTACTAATATCCTCTTCCCAAACTTCTATTTATTTCTCTATTTTTAGAAACCCTGTTATGAAATAACATAAGGAATCAGTCTAAATTACTAGGAGTAGAAAAACAGTTCAGCTGACAGTCATTACATCAAATGATGAACAATGAAATCCAGTGTTTTTTCTGTCCCAAGTTTAATATAAAATTTTAACAATTCAAAGATATTGTAAATACTGATTATAATATTAAAGCATCTTATATTGAATATGTAATAATATAAGAAACTAAATGCTATAAGCTGTTTTTGTTCAATAAGCAGCTTCCCTGTTGTCTCGTTCTATCACAGAACTTCACAAATAAGCCTTTGTTAACCAGCTGCCAATGCACTTGCCTTTTGGTTTGTATTATCTCAGTGATCTCTTTGAAAAAAATTAAAAGATGAGTAATTCATTCTCCGGCTAGAGACTTTTGTCTATGGTTTTCTTAAAACAAATCACTTGTATTGTATCAATCCAAATGTAGTGGTGAACTACATAATTTTTAATGAGAGGTCCCAGAGGAAACAGAATCTCTTTTTATTTTCAGAATTGCAATTGACTTAAAACATCTGCATCTAATTCTGCTCATAATAAGCTTTTTCTAGTGTTACTCTGCTGACTTCTGTGCAGTGGGTCCACAACATGACCAGTGAAAAAAAAGAAGGTGGAGAGGGAACAGGGAGAGCCCAATTTCCCTCAGGTTGAAATTCTTCCAGGACCCTATAGAATCATTGCCTATAATTATCACAGTTTGGCTGTGCCTATTTTTTACTCCATTTTCCAAGGCCATCCTTAAAAAAAACCCCAAACCCTCACTTTTTAACTGGTTTGTCACTCCACTGGATCCCCGAGATTTTTGGTTCAGCTTTCAAGAATCCAGCTGTAATCAGTCTCAACTGTTTTCAATTCTCACGAAAAAACAGCCGATTCTTTTTGTGTGATTCATGCCTACCTGTACTTATGCTTCTATATTGCAATGCAGATAAAAAGAAGTAACAATGCAAGCAGGGGTTTGCACTCCATCTCTCTCAGCACACAGCCAGGTTTCTATTCCTGCTCCTTTTCCTTCTCTCCCTTGGGATGCCCATTTTTTAAAAGCAGTATTTTTATATATTCTGAAGAAGATATACTACCTACTAGCTGAAGAGAAAATGACATCAGAAGCCAAATGAAAATATACATATCTGTGTTTGAAAAGGACATTCTCTAATGGTCAGAACGTGCCACTAGATAAAAACCCTGCCTCCTGGTCCATCTCCTGGCTTAGATTTGCTGTCTGTGAAACTGGTTTGATTTTTTTGAAAATTAATTTATTCATGTTATATGTACACTGAAGTAAGTTTACAGTATTATAAAAAAAAAATCCATGTTTCGGTGAGAAAAAACCCACTGAAGTTATGAAATCAAGCAATGAACTAGGAGATGCCAGAAATCACCAAAGACCCATCTCCCGTTGGGAATTTTCCTTGTGACACTCTCTTTAATTAGAGGATTCACACTCACTTGCTCGGATCCTGAGTTTGACTGAAACAGTAGCAGGAAAAGGAAGGGATCCAGTCGTGGGCAATTGTTTTTATTTGACTTAACTCTGTGTGGAAGTGAAGAAAATAACACTATGTATGCAACGCCGGCTGATCCTAACAGCAAGTTTTGCTTGCTGGTGGCAATTTTCAGCCTTTGTAACTTTGAAAAAATACAAACAGATGCCATGGGGATGGCAGAAAGTGCCTCCCTCCCCCTAGGAATAACTTTGCCAAATCTGAAGTCCTGCTAAAAACTGAGCTCTTTAGATAATAATGCTTCAGACAACATCTTGGTGTTAGCCAAAGCAGAGAACAAAACAAATCCAGATCAACACATTAGAAGTAGCAAGCAGGGAATATTAGAATCTGTCTTGTTCCCCAGAAACTGCTGCCAGGAGCCTAGGTGACCCTTAGGAAGCTCCTCAAAATACTGGTGAGCTTTTCTGAAGTTCAGCACATCATCTAGTTTTCACTTACCTAACACATCTACAAAAATGTATACTTTCACAAGCAAGGGAGTACTGCCAGAGAAGGACATCCCTTTTTTTGTGCTTGAGAACTGTTAACTTCATCTGCGAGAATGCTGAGTCCTTTCAAAGGATTATTTTTTAGATTTCCCAAACAATCTTTTTCCATATAGCAGGTGATCCACTGCAGTCACCTTCACTGCTGTGTCAACTACCCAACTTCAGGGATGGCAGCAGCAACACTGGGAATCCCAACAGAATCAGTGGCGGCATTCAGGTGGGATTCAGGAGGATTCATGGTAGGAATCTACGCAAGTCTGCAAAGGACTTGCAGAAAGGCAGAGGGTCGCTGTCATACTCATCTCTCCAACTTACGCAAGAAGAGAGATTCACCCACCTGGTAAATTGCCGACTCTCCTCATGTACTTCCATTTCTGTGCTTTTAAATTCATTCAGTTCTTTCCGTATTGCCGCCTAATAAACAATAATGATATGTGCAACCATAAGAAACATGAACCTCAAGGAAAGTAGAGTCTGAAAGGAACCTGGCCCTATTCTTGCAGGTTCCCTTCCAGCTCCCATTGTCCAGTCTCCCTTACTGTAATCCACAGCTCTCACACAGTTCTGATCATCAACATGAATGACTTTTTTCAATTACAGCTATTTGGAGCAGTAATACACTACAAAGAAACTCAAAACATCAAACACCAACAATAAACAAAGAAACACCAAGTCTACTGCAACAGGTGAACCAACCCCCCCCGAAATATGGCCCTTGCTACAGACAAAAATGGGCAAGGGATTGAGTTACCTCAACAGTCACCTGCAGAGTATGCAGCCAGGAAGGGATTGTACCTCCAGGCAGAGCCCCTGAGGAGCTGGTGAGTCACTGCTGCCTGCACAGGCACTGTACACACAGCAGGGGCCTTGTACCTCCCCACTGGAGACAGGACTTCAGGGATACAAGATGAATAGCATTCTTGTAAGTGGAATTAGTCATTTGGTTTGATTACATTTACGTAAAACTACATGAACTATCTGGACATTTCAGGCTTGCATTTTCAGTTGGCAGATACTGAAGATCAGCAGAAGTTCAGTGCACTTTGTAAATGCCTTGTTGCTTATGTTAAAAGAGTGATAAGCAATTTGCTTCATCAAGTAATAAATACAATTTCTGAAATAATCTAATATGTATTACAAGGGCTTTTGTTTCTATGCCATATGCTTTCCTACCTTCACTGTGAAATGAAATGACAGTTTATTCTTACTCACTCTTTTCTTTTACCATTTTAAATGAAAACAGTATAATTTCATTAATCCCTAAAGAAATCTCACCTGGTGTGCATGTCTTTCAATGCAGAACAGACAAGCAGCATGATAAAATTATAGCATCGCCAGACTGCAGTCTCATAAATGAGAAACTTCATTTTAAGCAGGGGATGGTTCTGTTTAGCCACAACAGCATGCTTACATGACGCTGCTGTAATAGCTGGGAGAGAGACAGCTATTTCTGAGCACCGAATCAGCAGCAAAGACACCAGCGCTCCAGCTCCATAATACAGTTACAGTGCAATTTTCTGCTCCCCCTGGAATTAGAAAAATTACTTCCCTGGGAAAAAAGGCCAAGGGAGTTTCCAGGCAAGCCGGGGTCTGCCTTTCTGCTGAGGCCAACAACACGGGGCTCACAGAACAAGCCTTGGGCACCTGTTCATTACAAAATGAATTGAGATTAAAAACTGCTACCCTAAAGTAGGTAGGAAACTCCTGCTGCTCTTTCTAGTGCAGTTTACCTGGCTGGACCTCAGTGAAAGTGGAGGTGCTGGGTGCTCTAACCTCACACAGACTATGTGAGGACTAGAGAGAGCTCAGCACCTCCCAGAACCAACATTAACAAATGCTTCTGGGTACGTTTTCAATGTCTCCACCTTGACTTGATATGAGATTCTCCTTTGACTGTCAGATGAGCTGGTATTAATATTAGAACACAAGCGGAAATAAAATCCATCCTTCACAGTCCTTAGGTAAAAGACAGTGAGTTCTTGCACGTTATCACCTTTCATGCCAAGCACATCTCATAGGATTTCCATAAAAGTTGGCTCAGACCCAGTGCTAAAAGGGCCAGCACTTTTTGATACAAAAATCCTACAGCTTTCCTTTTATGAAGTGGTATAGGAGGGAAATGGAAGAGTATTTTATGGTAATCTTTGACTGATCTGTTTTTCAAAAGAGAATCACAGAGTCATTTGTCCCATCCTTTGTAGTTAGGCGGAGGAACTATTAACTGCAGCATGGTGGGGGCAACCTTCCCAACAAAGTATGCTGCACGCATATGGTCAGCTCCTGCACTGACAGTTGCGGCCAAGAACCCTTAGGAGGATGGAGCAGCTTCTACCTTTTTCCACTTGTATGGGTTGCAAAAGTAACTCTCAGTGGCAGTGACACAGGGTCCTGCCTGCAGAAACCTTGCCTGAATTCCACGGGCCGTGGTCATCTTTGCTAACAGCATGTACCTGTCTTAGCAAGGACTTAAAAATGCAAGAAATTCTGGCCTGAGCTGCTGTAATGGAGGTGGCAAATACGCTCTTAATAGGCACCTGAGTGGGTTTTCTTAGCTGCAAGCATGCACAGTAGTACCATGACAATCTTGCTGCCTCCAGCAGATATCATTCGTGATGCTGGCATCAAGAGAACGTAAACCAGAGGAAAGCCACCCAAAAGTGACAGATGCAAGCATTTTCTTATAATCTACGTTTGTCCCTTGCCTTGTCTGCGGGAGTTAACCTGGCCCAAGGCTTGTCAGCACGACGGTCGTAATCCGGAGAATCTGTGACCTCCACATACTCATTAAATCGAAGGATTCTTCTTGCTTGAAGTTCAGCCACTGTAGGCCTCAGGCTGAGCTGTAAGCGGGAGGCAGAAAATAGTATGTTTAATAAGATGAAATAAAATAAAATAAAAACCGAGGGTATGATGTAATCTCAAGAGAACTTTAATGGTATTTCTAAATAGGGTCACTTTCAGGTGTCTAAAAAAAGGCACCATCCTGGGAGCATTGCACAGGAATGGGGAAGCAGCACAACCTAATTTCTTCAATTATAAAAATAGTCTTTATCAGGCAGGTCACAGAGAATCATGACAGTCATCCCTGGAATATTAATTGTGACTTTGCAACTGTCACACCATTTACCCCACTAGGCAATAGGTCCATTGCATTAACAGTAACACAGTCTGCTGTGTTCAGCTACAGTACTGAAAATAAGCAGGATTTGGAGGTGCCTGCCTAACTAAAAAAATTGTTGTTGAACATCTGGGGGTCATTATGATGCCAAATGGCTTCAGTCACCTCAAACAATATTCACTTTAATTAACTAAAGATGATCACATTAAGGAAACTGTATTTTTGCAGAGAAGGGCAGACCAGGGATACATATGAAAACTCCCCCCATCCTCTTCTAGAATGAGCTCCCAAAGTCAGGGCAGCAGATCCGTAACTCTTTCTTTCCAGGGACATTGAGTGCAAACCCACCTGCAGCAGCCAAGACCACTGATGCGGTTAGAAGACCGGTGAAGGGATTTCTTAGGGCCCACACTGCTTTGCTGCCTTCTCCGCTGCTCTAGGGAAGAGTGGATCTACAGGTGTGGCTGCCCTCGAACATACGTGACAGCAGTGGTCATGCTCACAGAGGAAACACGTGTCATTTCTCTCCCCTGCTGACATGGACAAATATTGAGCGTGGCCAGACTCCCTATGCTTTTCCAGGTATGGGAAACTGGACAGGATGGAGTTTCCCCCAAGACGGACTTGGCTTGTACTGCTTTTTAAACAGATTTCTAATCTGGGGGCATGACTGATGGACATTTGCAGTAATGTACATACACTGATTTTTAGAATCTTATAAAAAATAATCCTATGTACACAAATACACAATACAAAAAACACATCGTCACCTTTCTACTGAGTCTACGTTTTATTTCTCTTTTGGCTTCCTGTTCCTCTTCTTCATTCTTCTCTGTTTTCAGAAGAGATAAAAAGGAGTGAATATTTAAGTATTGTAACTGCACATACTGTATTTCTTTTGGTTGAAAGCTTCAGGACTTCAAGTCCTGGCTCATGTTTCCTCGTATTTCTGCATGTGTTGTCTGTTTTTTGGATTTTGTGTGCTCTCATTTCTTTTCCCTATCTCATTTCCCTCAATTCTGTAGACATCTCAAGTCACCACTGTGGGTCAGGAACACAGCAAAGAGGAGGCATCTGTAATTCCCTTTCTGTGTAACAGCAAACAAGAAGTACCCTGAAACAGCTGCCTAATGTTTCAATTACTTGTCCTAACATTAAAATCACTGTTGCTTTTTCTTCCAACATGCCACCTATAGACTTTGGAGTAAGAGTCTAATTATTCATAAGGGTCAAGGAAAAAGTTTGCTCCGAGTATCTGAATCAGCCAAGTGTCCTCTGCTGCTACAGGATGCAATGAATCAATTACAATTCGTTTCACTGTCATTTGTTAGTGCAAATTGGTTGTGTTACTTTAATTTTTTTTTCTAGTTTCAAAATGATTCAGAACTCAAGCCCTCTTGGTTAAGGGCCACTAGCTAGACCAAATGAACAAGTATAGCAGAAAATGATGTGTATTTTTTTAATGTATTTGGGCATGAGAATGAAATGTGCTTTTAACAAATTTCTGTGCTAACCAAACTTGATTTCTTGAGTGCCAGTGAAAAGCACACTTACAAAGGCATGTTCATATGGACTCAGCATTTTGAAGAGTATTATTTGTCCTTTCAGTCCACCTCTGATGGTTATATGCAAAGGTAACTTTGTTGTGGCTGAAATATCCCACCTAGAGATACGCGTAAAATTCTGATCCTGTTTTACTCATGGTTGGTGATTATGGACTTCACGTTGCAGTTCAAGACTAACTATAAATTTAAAGGAATTATTTGTCTGTTGTGGATGCAGCCAACCTGTATAGACAAAAAGGCAGTTTTAAATCCTGGTATAGTCCGATTTGCGCTGTCTGCTATGGCCAGCCTGCTGTGGTAGCACAGGCAACCTGGCCGCAGAGGACCACCAGTATCATGACTGATACACAGGAGGCAACACTACGACAGGACACCTCACGGTACTTGCAGATCTCCTTTGCTAATTCAAAGGCTGTCACATAAAAAGATACAACGGAAAGGGGAAGAGGAACAAATGATAAAAAAGAAAAAGAAGAAAGTTGCAGTAGGAAAAAGGCGATGCCAACCCAAGACCTGCTTTGTGGGAAGAGTCCAACACCAACCCCGGATTTCCATCAGCAAAATGCAATTGCACAGGCTTGCTGCCAGGATTAGTTTGGAACTCGTGTTGATGGTGATTTTACCGAGATACTGAAATGTGGATGCAATTTATGGTTTATTAATAGCTTTTGTCTTAAATGGTGAAGAAATGGATGGCCTGTTTCCACAGAGGAACTGTAAACTGACTAAAACTGAAGAATGGAGAGTTAAAGATTAATCTACATTTTACAATTTTTTATGAATATACCTATCAATAAACAAGTTGGGTGTATTTGAAGACTTACGACTTTAAATGAGAACTCTTTTTATAACATCTTCACCTAACAAAATCAAAAGCTGTCTAGCTGCTTTAGGACAGGTAAATCATTCGTAGGCTTTTGTTTAAACATACTGTCTTTGCAATCAATAAACATAGTAACTGAGGTAATTAAACATGAACTATTAATTTGGGGTTCCATTCACCTGGGAATCATTTGACAAAAAATTTTGTCGTTTCATGAACTAAGTCACTCAAGTCCTACCTCAGAAGTTCTCTAATAGCAGACACAGCAGAAGAAAATGCAGCTGGATGTACACATCGCTGTACTGTCTTTTCCTTAATTTAGTTTGTAAAATACATTCTGCATTATTCATATCTTGACATTTCTTTGCTATCTAAACCACTGTGTCTCCTAAGAAGCAGCAATAAGACACTTGATGTAAGAAATAGGGGCTCACATTGCTTAATGCATACCTTAAGAAACAACTACCAACAGCACGGCCACCTGAAATAGTTTTTCTATGTTCTGGGGGAGGATAAAATAACTCAAAAAAGTTGATCTGGACACTTAGGAAGGTTGAAGGTTAGCTGCCTATCCCAAGCTGCGAAGCTACCTACCTGTGGGTTGCAGTTTGACTGCACAAAGGGATGGCTGGACATGGGAAACCACCTAGAAATGGGAGATGAGCAAGTCCATCATCTTAGCAACTGGGCAGAGGGTCCAGGCAGATCCTGGAGCAGGCTGTGGAGGAGAGCTGGAAGCCCACCTTTTGGAGGACAATTCCAACACCAGGCACCAACACCAGGAGCTTCCTTCACTCCTGGGCAAAGCAGGAGGGGATCAAACTCATGGGGAACACACAGGCTTCTGCATGAGAGGTCAGGGGGAAGCATGTGTTTTGTACATTCAAGTTGTTTTACTTCTAGGAATAAAACTCAAGAGCTAAAGGAAAGGGACTGAGATCTGGTGGCTGCGGCTAAGATATTGAATCCGCTGTTTGGCAAATGGCCCTCCATCTATGGCACTGACTTATACCTAAAGCACCTACAGCCTGCTGGGTAGAGTGCTGCTTTAAGCCTGGTGCTACAGAAACACTGCCCGGATACAAATTCCTACCAACAGTAAAACCTACAGTGTTATTTTTGGTCTTTTAAGGTAAAAGTTCTGAAAAGTTGCCATAGTGAGTTAAGAAGATGCGTGGTGCTAATAATAATGGGTCTGGTGCTCCTGCTTCCTTCAGGTGTTGTGGAAAATTCCAGCCGGAGGGCCAAGTTTTGACTGCAGGTATGAACTGACTCACTTGCCCAAACAGGAACACATTAATGCACGTGAACACACTTCTGACCGCTTTCCACCTTAAAAGCAGATCTAATCTGTGTGATGTGGAGAAAGAAAATATAAACGTAGAGTTCCCAGCTGCAAGTCCCCTCCTCAGATGTCCCGCTGCTGCTGTACTGCCAAAGGTCCAGCCCAGCGAGCACCCTTTGCTTGCAGGAGTCTCCAGTTAGATCCCAGCAAAACTATGGTTTCCCTCCTTCCCTGCCTGCAGCTCCTAGGAGGTCAAACTGGGACTTGACTCCTAACCGAAACAATTTTGTTTAGCATCACTTATCGTGGCCTTCGAGTTAAACAATCCACCGGTCAAAGCCGAACAAGCAGCTTCCCTGGCATCTATACATTATTGCTCCTGCAGCTTTTGTCATGTTAAATCTGGTCACCTTCTATTCTGTGGGACATTTGTTTCATAGCAGAAGGGGAAAAGAGAAGATAGAAATTGTTCTGCCTGAGGACTGCTCCGTTCTTGACCAGAAAATACTCCCGGAGCGTAAAACCGAACTTTCCATTGTGTCCCTATGGGATTAGCTATGTTTAGACTTCTCCACGGGCTTGCTAGGGAAAGAGAAAGAAAAGACAAACAAAGCGCTTGCCTCTTGCAGTGCTCTGGAATGCACAAAGTGGTTTCTCTTTCCTGGTTTTACAAGCACAGATAACCATTAATATTCCTTAACTAGCATCAAGAGCTAAACCCTGTTTTCTACAAAGTCAGTACTGGCAGGCATGCAGGTGCATAGCACAAGAAGTTCACTGTCCCTTACAAATACAGGAAAAAATACAGTTAATCTTAATCTGAAATTCCTGGAAGAATAAAAAGTTTCTTTGCCATAATGCAATACTATAAATACTACTGGCTCAAAGCCAGTACACAAGAAACCTGCCTTTATTAAAACCACTGGGCTTTATCTATTCCTTCAAGTGGACTCCTGAGTTATCGTAACTTCGTTTTAGTGTGGGAAGACTCAGAAGTCTGGATAGTTTTATCCAAATTGTTTTTATAGAAATCCGCCTGCAATGTCTTGCGATAGTACTTGGTCACAGGATTTTCAGTAACTGGTTTATCTGGAAGTATTATCAAAACAAAACTTCTTGCAAGACAGATTTCCTCACTAACTGGAAATACAGAAAAAGAAAAAATACGGACTTTTTCTGAACCTCTTAAAAGATCTGGGCCGAACTTAATCCTGAAATAAACATTTAGACCTTTACCACTTAATGTAACCTCAAAGTCTGACAATTACTCAAAACAATACTTTCCCTTAGGTGCAGTTTACATACATGCAATAATATAACCCCTTCTCCCCATCCACTGCTTAAAAATAGGAGGAAGGAAGCTTTATGAAAGAAATCCCAATTTATTCACAAAAGCTGCCTGCAACAACAAAGGCGTTTAAGAGACGTAAACATTTTCAAATGATCCACAGGAAGCGAATGTAATAATTTTGATAAATAATATGAGTGCTTGAAAGCTGAGAGAGAACTTGCACCCTGCAAAGTCTCTGAGTCAGACTGTCACCACAAACCCTGGCTTGCTTTGGTTTGCTTTGCTTTTTACAGATCACTGTCAACTTGAAATATTTTGTATCTCAGTGATGAGCAAAAAGCAGTTTTGGATCCTCCACGTGTTTGTCGATGACTCTGAGACTTTTTGAGATTTGTAATGCTGCTTCCCAGCCTTTATTTCTTGCTCTCCCATGCCTCTTTAAGACAGCCCCCCGGCAGCAGCAGGGGAGGACAGTGGGAGGCATTGAGTGCAAAGCCTGGTACACTGCCAAAAGCTTAAAGTAAACAAGCTGAAACAGGAGAAGAAATCTATTAACTGCTTTCCAGTCTTGAGCTACTTACTGCAAAATCAGTGAACAGAATAAACAATGGCAAAAGGGATATTAAATACATGGCAGGTTTGCTGCTAGATAATAAACAATGGTAAAAGGGATATTAAATACATGGCAGGTTTGCTGCTAGATTAGTTATCTCGAGATGAGTGAGACAGAGAGGGCAGTGAGGAAGCCCAGCTGGTGCTCCCAGCTCAGTTGCCATGCCCTGGCCCACCAGAGATGTTTTGGAATGACCTTTCTCACGTAGTCTAGCATGAGCAGTTTGTCACATAAAAAAAGGTTCATATTTCAAAATTTATCTTTATTTGTCTATGCAATCTATAGGTTCAGAAACTATGTCTTAGAAAGTCTATCCGCATTACGTATTGGACGGGGTCCCCTGACCCCTCTCCTGTGCACCATAATGCAGAAGCTGTAGCTTCCCTTTTCAGTAAGACATGGCACTATTCGGCTTTTGAGAGCTTAGACAACAGCAGTAGGATTTCATTAGCATAGAATGGTTGCCTGAAAGCCAGTAATTGCTACGTCTCCTTGATTTGCTGGCCTGAGCAGGTGACAGAATGATCAAGCCATGGACTTTGTCAGGTAAACAGCCCATTTTCTTTTCTTTCATTAGCATGCTGTGCACCAGGGTTGCACAGATGAACTCTAACTTTTCTGAACGATTGTTGGAAATTAATGGCATTATACCTGCTCCTTCAGTTACATCAAGTTTAGAAAGTTCTTACACCTTAAGAATAGATGAGTTTTCGGATTTGTTTCTACGTGTGAAAAGCTTCCATGTGCATTTTCTTTGTTTATTTCTTCTACTTAAGCATCAAGTACTAGCTACCCTTGCAGAATGAACACAGGGCTAGAGGAGCTGTGCATGACAGCTGTTACAGTATGTGTTTAAGTAATGTCCATATTATGGAAAGACTCATAGAGGAAGACAAAAAATGCCTGTTCTGAAGTGTTTGCCAGCCTAAGAACAAAACCAACATGAGTAAATGGGAGAATAGGTATAGAGGGTAAACATCCAATGTACTTCATTCCTCTGCCCTGACTATTTGAATTATAGACTTAAATTTTTCAAGAGGGATACTGAGGAAGGATTTAATCAATGGAAAGATATTCAGTGAGAACGTCTCATGCAAGTTTCAGTACAGAAGATGTCAGAAGTGGATATGAAGGCCAGCATGCTAAAGTAGTTGGCATATAGCTATTCACTTTCCCCTGAACGCCTTTCCTCTTTCTAGTCCACCTTCCAATCTCTGCCCTGAGATCCCATCCCGCCTCCTACTGATATTCCCTCCTCCTCCCCCTCCTAAAAATTAGGCATGAGTTAAACCAGCCTAGAACTACTTTTAAGGGGTATCCTAAGTCATTCCTGGTCTTTGGGACCAGCTTCAAGAAGTGGGATTAAG
Organism: Pandion haliaetus; assembly: GCA_013401275.1. Taxonomy (NCBI): domain Eukaryota; kingdom Metazoa; phylum Chordata; class Aves; order Accipitriformes; family Pandionidae; genus Pandion; species Pandion haliaetus. The sequence continues at coordinate 65,535 of VYZV01038105.1, read as the reverse complement.
ACAAGCAAAATTCAGCATCTTGAATATATGCAATTTTCACAGCTACCATTACAGGTTAGCATATAGGTCTGGTACTGACACATTATTTTCTAGAACACCATTTCACTCCAGTTACGGCTCTAACACTAAGGCAACAATGATAGGCTTCCACATGAATCCAACATATGCTCACTTTCTAAGTAAATACTAGCTGAAACCTGAATAAAATACTTACGCTTTAGGATATTTCTTTGCTCTAGCTCTTCAGTTGTAGGTCTCTGGCTAAGTCTCCTGTGAGAACAAAGTAAGTGACTGATTTAAAACCAGATCCAAATAACACAATATGATTTGTAATACAGCTTAAAAGGTGTTTCTCATATGGCCATGCTATTCTTTCTCAGCAGAGGTATTCAACAACACAGGTAATTTCCAGACACAGTTAAAGTAACTGTGCATGTAACCACAGTACTGAGTGGCCATTTGATTTGACTTACTACTGCCACTCAAACACATAAATAACTGATACAGAAATTGTACCAGCAGATTTAAATTCCCCCTCTTATGAAAGAGTTCATAAACCTTTTTTGTTCCCAAGCACCATAATCATGATAAGCTCTGCAATTGTTAAGATTATTCTCAGATATTTTGAACGCAAATCCTATTCATCATTTTTTAAAAAAAAAAAACAACATAAGCTGTGCATTCCTCACTGATTTCTACACACAATACAATTGGGAGTTTTAACTGAAAGTTAATTTTATTTAGTTACCTATATATAACAACTGCCGTTAAAAAAGACCAACCCTAAGATACCAATTTTCTGGTTTGTATAGTGGAGAACATGGTTGGTATTGCCTCTGTGTTTACTCAACAGGTTCACTTGTCCACTTGAGAAAAGGAGCAAGAAAAATTTCAGCCATAAAATTAATTTTGCAGATGTGTTAAAGATAGGTGCCTCTCTGCCCAGCAAACCTCACACAGTTCACTGCAGATTATCTTCGGCCTCATGAAACCCATCTCATTCAAACCACACTTGGACTTTCAGATTCGGCGGGGAGGACTGGCAGGTTTACCCCACATAACCAGCCCCGGCTGTAGAAATTCCCAGGCTGGGACCTGACCCGACCCTGACTGAGCTGTGGGAACAGGCTTCCCATCAGACCTCGATGCTGACCACCACGCCAGGAATTTTTAAGGAACTGGCGTCAAACTTGGTTGTGCTTTCAGGCATGACCACGGCCCTGACACGCACGGACACCGTCTCCTGCCATCAAAGCTGAGCTGCACAGGGAGCATGCCAGCTTCCAGGCAGAAGCGGCAATGTCCCTTGCACAAGTGGCTCAGGGCAGGAACTGGAGGGGCTTCTGCAGTTCAAGCCCCTGAGGGAGCACTGACAAGCAGGATGTGATCACCGGAGCTGGGATTCGGTCAGGAAAGCAGTGGTAACAACCACACCACTTATTAGCAGAAGAAAAATGATCCTTGGGCTCTACACAATAGATGTATCGCTCTGATGGTTAAGGGATGAAATAAACGACTTGGGCAGCCAGCTGGTTCGCAGAGCGACTCAGCTCATCTTCTAAGTGCTGATGCAGGGGTGCTGTACTCTGTATCTGGAAATCTCCAACAAACACAGGACATCCTCCAAATCTGTCTGGACAACATTTCTGAGCACAAGAGAAACAAGGACAGGTCTGGGAAAATCCAGACATGCTGTAGTCTATTCTCAGAGACCACGAAAGCCAAAATTACCATTTATGAGGATTTTTTTTAAAAAGCTTGTAAAAATGCAAGTGAAAGTTAGTGGTTTTTTATGCAACGTTCTGAAGTCCAGGAAGAGAAAGTAACATATATTGCACACCAGTTAAACAGCATGAGAAAGACCTGCCTCAGAGGTAGGCACAGTAAAACACTAAACACTGACCTACAAAGTCAGCCTCCTTCCATTTCTTTTGCTGGAACCAGCACACGAACAATGAAGGAGTTAGAGAGCAGGAGGAGGATGGGGAGGGCCAGAAGGGATGAACGTGCACAGGCATGCTCTGTGTGTCAGGAACTACTAGTCCATCTGAGATAGGTATATACAAGTGCAAGTCCCTGCTAACCAATCTGATAAAAAGCTTGAACCATGGCACCGATTACTATGGAGTCACTCTTATCCTCTTCTTTTTTCTTTTCTTTTTTAAAAACCAGACAACCCCAAACCCCAGAAGCTCTCAGATTTGTTTCTTGCAGAACAAAAATGCCTTACTAACATTTTAAAAGTTTTGTGAGAAATAAAAATACTGTTTTCCAGACAGTTGTATCACAAAGATCCTGCACCACATATTGGGCTGCACTTAAAACGTGAACCCAGTGTTCTTGATTCTGTTCCTCCACCTCTACCCAGTGAAATCACATTTACTGTGCAACTGATACCTCACTAGCTTCGTTCCAATCTGATGTCTGATTTCCTGCCTCTCCTCTTCAGATGTACGCTGCAAGATGTTTTTGTCTTCTAATTCTTTCTTAGATGGTCTGTTGCCAAGTTTGATAGCAAGAGTATCCCTACGACGAATTTTACTTGCCAAAGAGCCTGAGGAAAGGAGGAGGAGGGTAGATTTAGTTCATTCATGCTTAGGTTACAGACACAAACTCCGAGTAAGAACCTTAATAACTCCCCAAAGCAGCCTTGTTCCCACATGCAGAAGAAGAATTTTAATAAACATCAAAAGAAAAATAGTTTTAGCTCAGTTCAAAACAATAAAAAGCTGAAAGGCTTGGATGAAAAAGCTACCAGCCAAATTGATAGAGGAGTTTTACAAACATCACTTGTCATCTGTGAAGAGATAGGATAAAAACTGACAATTCTACACTTGAGTGTCTCTGAAGTCTGGTACATTACAGGTTGGTTTATTTATCTAGTTAGTACATTTAGCAACGTGCTGCTCTTTTTCTTCAGCCTTAAATGGTTTAGACTTGTTCTGTCATCATTTCCTTCATTCTTTCAGATTTTTTTTCAATCAAATACCACTTAGTTCTTGTACAGTGCTTCTCATCTTTAACTGATTTGTAAATTAAAACAAAAAATACAGCTTAGAAAAGTGCTCTGAGTGCCTGCAAAGTAACCTAGGTAGGAACCCCCAGGCACCAAAGTAATCTGTTTGTCCATAAAATAGGTAACAGTAGGGACAAGGGCCATGCAATTTTGCCAGCATTAGCTTCAGCCAGCTTTGGAAGGAAGGGTATTTTTGACAGCCTTTACGCCTTCCCTTGTCTCTTGATATTCTGACTGAGGGGGCTATATATGTCCTAGGTTGGCAGATTTTCACCACATAAGGCAGCCTGGTAAAACCACAGGCTCCCAGCTCACTTCTCAAAAGACACCGTGCTGCTGTCTGAATACATGAATTTTTGGTTGCTACTGCTTTGGATTGTATTCAAACCAAATGCAGAACTGCAGAAGGCTTCAGCCTCTTGAGCTATCTGGTGCTTCACCTGCTGCTGCACCAGTAGTCAAGTAAAAAAAAAAAAATCGTTCCTTTTCCCTCACCCCTCTTTGGTACACAGCACTTTTGTGTTCAGGCCTTCTTCACTAAGCACAGTGAAGCACCGCCTCCTGAATGGCTGTGTGCAAGGCTCTCAAGCCACGGTTTGATGGTCATTTTATTCTGACATAAGGCCACCCTGCAGGTGGTAGAGGTAGGGTTGTGCTCCTCTCTACCCCGACAGCCTATTGCTGCTGCCTCCTTCGCCCCAGCAAAGGTGCAGCCATCGGGTGAGCTGGATCAGGGAACCATTTCTACGGAAAATCAGCTAAACAACAGCCACCATTGCAAAAATAAACATGAGTGCTGGCCTAAGGGAAGAATGAACAGCTGGGAGCAGGGATTAGGCAGAACATGAGCAGGACAACCCCCTTCAGCAGCAGCAAGGACTTCTGCCATATTAGGGTGGCGATATAGTCATGACCCCAGATGAAATTTCAAAGCTGTAAAATCAGATGTAATCCACTGTGATCTGCTCTGTCTGCTAAGGTGCTCCAATATTTAAAACATCCTTATCAAAGACGATCACAATTTTCTGGGAGAAGCAGGACACTCATCTCTCGGTAGTGGTAAAATACTACATCATCTAAAACCATCCCATGCAGCCATACCTCTCATTACTTCGCACTAGCATGGGTCATGCACGCTCACATAATGCCATGTGCAAAAGGTAGCCTGCAACTTCTTGGCAGGATGCTTACTTTCAGCACTTGCATTATCATCATCATCATCATCGTCGTCATCTGTGTACAGTATTGGCCCATCAGAGTCCGAGTCGCTGCTGTGGCTCTCTCTGCCGCTTTCGCTCTCGGGAGGGGCAGCAGCATCAGAAGCCTCCTCCACCAGTTCAGAGTGTGCCTGGTCAGGTGCCTCCACTTCTTGGTCTTCTTTGGTAGCCAAGCTGTCAATTCATAAGCACACATGGTGTCACATTAATGCAAGCAGCACAGAACACAAATGGGAGACAGACTATCAGCAAGTATGAAAATAAAAGTTCTGTTATTCAAAGTAACTTCTCTCTTTCTAAAAAACTTAAATATATAAAACATATATAAAGTATGCAGATGTGTACATGTATCTGTCTGTATGTGTGTTAAGAAAAAAGATGCAAACAATCTGGAACAATCTGCAAAGCCTGTGTAAGGAAAAATCCTAATTCTTTTTTGTTTCCTGTGGGATGGCACCAACAGTAAGCTACTAAGAAGAGAAAAACAGCTCCTGAAGTTGGGGGTGAGAGGAGCAAATCGGAGAGCCGATGGGAGTGCAAAGCTTCCTGTTCTGGAAGCCTAACTATTGTAAACACAGTTTTACCGCTGTTGAATCCAAAATGTTCATGCCCATCACCGATGAACATGGAAATCAGCAGCAGAGTGCCCTTTGCCTTGGGAAAATCTTTATGTAAAGGAAGGGTAGAGCAAGGGGAGAAGCAGCACAGGAGCATAATGGTGGCACAGATGTACCAGCAAGAATTTAAAGGAAAGTCTCTAGGCCACTGGCATCTAGACTAAACCCTCTTGGGTTCTTATGAAAGATGCTTGTTCTCATGGCAGGGAAAAGACAGATTAATAAGCTAGTTTCTTTTTTGCTGCCAACTATTTTGCTTAAAAAACATAATTATGACCTTTCCCTTGACTAGATTTTACAGTATCTGAGACTTAGACAAGCTATTAGGCAGTGACAGACCAAACACCTACTAACTGAAGCCTAAAACTGTCATTTTCAAGTGTGCAAGTAAATTCAGCTATTGAATTGAGCTTTAGCAGTGAGATAATTTAATGATATCCACAAAATAGTAAAACCCCCCTTGTAATTCAGCATCATTCCTTGTTTGCCTTTATGAGAGAGAAATAAAGTGTTATCGGCTACTAGCTGAAATGCTGACTGCAGCAGTCACGTTAAGCCATGCAATGACGTGGGAGGCAGGTTATGAGCAATGACCTTCTGGGAAAATAGGTACTGCAGCTGAATGGCTCAAAGGCATTCGCAAGGAACAAATCGTGCTGGGATGCAATGCAAACTATTACCAGTCAGCAGAAGAAACAGAAGAGATCCTCACGTGCCTACAGTGTCCCTTATGTGAAGAAACGTGGCTTCCTCGGCTATGGGCCTTACCACCCACCCATGACAGCCATACCGTCTTACCTTTTTGTGTCTTCTCTGCTAGCATCTGGACCACTGCCTAGGGCCATGCTGCTCAGGCTCTCGTCCGTGCTATGCTCAGTCTGGAGAAGAGGTTTAGTATCTGATCCGGGGCCGGCTGGCCCTGCCACGCAGCCATCTGACAAATCTTGGGCATCTGAGGAGACAGCAGGCTGACCAGCTGCAGCAGGAAAGGGAGGTGGAAGTGGAGGTGGAGGGGGGGCAGCAGTGGGAGGAGGGGGGACAATGAGCTTGCTCGGTTGGTCTGTGTCCTCTGTTTCAGAAATTACTATGGAAGGTTGCTCAGGCTCGGGTTTTTCTGCCTTCACTTCCAACCTGTTGGCTGTGGCACCTGAGAGGGAAGCAGCAGCCCCATCTGGCGCTGTTCGTGGGGCTGATTGTTTCCCGGGTTTTTTCTTGCCCCTGGGAGTCCCTGACGTGCCTGATTTGCTGGAAGTCTCCTTAGAGGCCTTGGGATGAGATGATGTGGACGAAGGAGATGGTGATGAAGAGGACTTGGAGACTGGTGGTTTTTTTGCATGAGAGGAACTAGCTAAAATAAGAAGAAAAAAAAAGTATTTTACAGTCTTGCAACTATATGATTTTTGCACCATTCTTTCTGCATGGGTTGACATGAACTGATATTTAAAAAATGAAGAAATTGCACTTGATATTTCTACAATCCTTCATCTATATATTTGAGACGAGTAAATGTTGCAGCTCAAACTTCACCTTTGAGGTGGGAGAAACTGAAATGAGGAACACTTGCCCAAGAACAGTAGAGGTCATCAACATTGCAAATGGGTAAGAGCTTGATTCTAGGATTCTGCATTGGCCCATTACAACCTGCCTGGACATCATCTAAAAAGTCCGCTCCTTATTCCAAATGTGTTTACCATGATTTCCTTATGCTTTTCAATGAACACCTCAGTACCATTATGGATATCAGTCAATTACCTTTCACAATGTTATTGCTAGTGGTGTGCTCCTAGTTAATGGCAAGCAGCAGAGGGACAGCAAAACAAGATGTACTTGCAAGTCCAGCTGGGCACGTTCATAAAGAAGAGGCAGAAACCACCAATCTCACTCTGCACAAATGATCTCCAGAAGGGAGGAGGCATTGAAGGCCTCCTGTACGTACTGAAGGTGTTCATCTTACCAGTGACAAACTCAGGTAGCCTTGAAGACATAGTGAAACAAGGTTTTGACACTAGCTGTACAAGCTGGCCAGTGATGCTGCTGTTTAATCCTGTGATACTTACCATATTGAAGCGTGTATGTATAGTGAGTGCCCAAGTCTGCAAGAGATTTCAGCTAGCCTGCATACCCATGTGCATTCCAGCCACATTTCTGATTGTTGTATTGATGCACACATCACCTGGACTGGGAGCTGCAAACTTGTGACTTTCATTTAAAAAGCAATAAAAATGACAACCATCTTATGATTCAGTCCTTTTCATCAAAATGCATCCAACTCAAATATTTCTGCTATAGTAAAAATGCACTAACCTCCAGAGAACAAATGAAAGCATTAAAAAGCTATACAGCAGCCTTGCAGCTAAGCTTACTGAGTAAAACAAAAAGCTGTAACAGAAATCTGCTGAAAGGCCCACTTTACTTATAAGCATTTAAATAAAAACAAAACCCCAGCAGATTAAGATTGAAGCAAATACAGATACTGGCCATAATAAGCTCACGATGTAAGAATAGCTTTCACAGTGAGGCTGTTCTCAGTCTCAAAGAAGATGGAATATAATTCAAAAGACATATTATACCATCCTCTTCTGTAGCTGAGTGTTATGGTTTATAAACATTTAAAGTCCCGTGAGGCTTTCAGTACATCTGGAAAACCCACAGAAACTTCAGGCAAATCACTGTCCCTTTTTGTGCTGCAAGGTAACTGTAAAGGGCACTGTACCGAATCTACTGATACCGCACTAATCATCCACATCAAGTACAAATCACTGACTTAACTTACCAGCAAATCAAAAGGAAGCAGAGAAATGGCATAGGCAGCAGTTTGTATTTGCAGTGGAAATAGATGGTGGCTCTAATCTGCATATTGTTTAGCAGAAACCTTTCTAAGTGGTTGGTAGCGAGAAAGGGCTCTGTTTCTAATCCAGCAAAGCACTTCAACACAGGCTGGAGGTCAACAGAACCAGTTACATGCTTACAGTTAAGAACGCCAACATAATACAAATATACAGCCACACTATAACTGTTGCTGGGAAAATGTCAAAAGAAGTTTCCGTTGAAAAAACCCTTACATTATTCTCTGAACCTTTCTGGACCTGCAATCAGATACAGAAATTTGAAAGATTTCTTCCAGGGAAAAACCCCCTACAGTTTCACGTGGGTCAAAAGTGCTGTTGCTATTGTTGGTTTTGACTGGGCTGGCTGACAATTTTCCGTCATGCCTCTTTTTCAGTAGAAGATTTGAATTTTGATTAAATGAAAAATTTCATGGCTGTTATTTGCCTTTTGGCACATGTCCATGCCTACGTTTAAGTCCCCTTATCCCAATTCCACTATTTCAGCTTGGAAACCTGCTGTGGTGCCCTCAGGAGCGCCGCGGCTCAGTTACTCATATTCCTCTTCCCCTTCATGGAACTGGATCACTGGCTGCATCGTGTGTTCACTTTCTGACAAACTTCTTGTACTAATACTGCTCCTGATTAGCTCTATTTATTAAGTATTGCCCCACTTCAAATGAACACAATGTACTTTTGCTGTTGGAAGAAATTACCAGTAGAATAGGTACTATTTTATAGAAGGGATACATGGATATGTTTCACACCTGTATGGTCTCCAGCATTGCATGACATTTCAGCAAGGCTACTAAAAGACAAATCTGGAATCTGAATGTATTTTAATTTAAGAACTCAGATACCTGAGAGCTTGTTACCAACGACTGGTATAAACATTTCTTTACGTGATGGGTTGTTTTATTTCTGAAAGGTCTGCTGTTACAAGGTTCCTTCACCGAGCAAGAACTGAGTTTTCCAGGTGCATGTGAAATACAACAGCAAATTCTGGGTTTTCAGAATGTTTATTCTTGTGGTCATCTGATGTATTAAGGACAGTTAATACCAAGTTAATGGATAATTTATGGCAAAGTTATTATTGTAACTCTAGCAGTCTTGCAATGTTTTCAAACAGTCCTCTTCTGTGTGCTTCAAATACAAAACGTGCCAAAATGTACAAGCTATGAAGAGGTATACTTGGAGAGAAAACTGGAGGGACTGAAGGGCTTTCAAAGACTGACAGAGGATTGAAAACACAAGGCTTGTGTAAGTTTGCCAATGCATATATACAGTCCATTCACCACAACACTGCTTGTGTTCAAATTATATTTGGATGCTTTAATTTTGGTCATGATCTAAATTACAACCATTCAAACTTGAGATCAGTACCTAAAGAACAGCCACCTATAATCTTTCATCTAGCATCACTGCTGATTTAAAAGTGTAGTGATAAACACATCTGCTATGTGCCTGATGATTGACATTTCCCATTTCCAGTGTGTATTTAGAATCACAGCAAGCCATCAACCAGCTCAGGGANGCCCCAGCTAAAACAACTGCTACTCAACAGTCTTTAAAGATGTCTTCATGGTTTTATCCTTTACCTCTCTGAGATCTTGTAAGCTTGTCAAATTAATATTTCCAGCAGAAAGTTACAGCAATACCAAAGTAGTTTTACTTTGGGGCAACTCATCTATTTGGTCTCGGAAGTCACCTTTTTCCCTGCTGATTCTTCAGCAGTTCTCTGGGTTGTTTTGTTGCCAGCATTCACACTTGAACTGGGAATTCAATATAGTGTCTGATGTGCTTGGTGTTGTGCACATGTTCATTAAACAGCAAAGTGATTCGTCTGTTGTCTGGGGCGTTTCCAGACAGCAGCACCAGAGCTCAGCGGGAAGCTAGCTAAAAACATCCATGGCATGCTCTTTAGTAACGCTGCTATGTACCAAGGCAGAAGTTATTGTAAGACCAAGCCAAGCACCCCCATGCACATGCACCCACCGAAACTGGCACTGCCTGCGCAGTACTCACCAGCTTCTCGATTTGCACTGTGACTTGTTGGCTTGGGCGGTGGGAGAGGAGGCTGCTTAGCAGGAGCCTTTCCCTTTTTTTTAGCATGAGGTGCTTCATTACTCTTATGGCTGCTGGTGGTGGAAGCAGCAATAGCATTTTTTGGTGGTAGCGGAGCTTTTTTAAATTTAGGCTTAGGCTTGGGCAGTGGTGGAGCATGGGATGCCGGTATTTCTGGGCAGTGATCAGTAGTGCTCTCTATGGATAAGAAAGTGAACAGAAGCCAACTGACACAGACATATGCCACATACGTTCAACAGCAAGCCTGACAACAATGACTACTTTTTGCTGCTTGAGCTCTTGGGAATCAGGAGAGATTTCTTCATCTCCTGCCTCTTACTGAAGTATTATCTCAGAAAAAAATTACTGTCCTTCTCAATTCAAGTCCTTCTCATGGAAGATTTTTGGCCGGCACTTCTCTCAGTCTCATCTATTCTAGACCTCCAAGGATCGTCCTTAACGTTCAGTATCCCCAACTAGACTGCTGGCTGCAAACTAAACAAGGGAAATGCCATTTACTCTAACAAATTCCCTCATCTTCTTTCCAGCCCTCTGAGATCAACAGGCTATAAAACTCAGATTTATGTGAATCTGAATGTGAACAGGGCCACCCTCTCAGCCCTGGGTTCAAATATGGCTATGCAGCTGAAATTTTGCCCTGAAGCAACCCATTCTCCTAAGCTGCAGACTGCTTGCTTATAGCAACTTTATTCTGCGTATCTTCCCCAGGGTATTTCTACTCTTCAGAAAGAGATGAAGCTAAATCAAATAGGGTATCATTTGCCATGGGAATGCTCTCCTCTCCTGCAAGCTCTTTGGGTACTGTTACAGGACTGCACTTTGAATAATCAGCAGTTCCTTAGTCAATGGGAATTTGGACTGTATGTACATTGTGTTGTGCAATAGGAATGGCTCCATAGGGTGAAAGAGGTAGCACTGAGGACCCAATGTCCACAAGTTGCATTTCAGGAGACTTGACTTTGGACTAGCTTCAGGCTAGTTCTTTAGATTGCATGGCCAGTAGCGGTGGGAACACAAGATCCCGAATACATCTTCTGGCTTAGTTTCATCCAAAAGAAACCTGGCTTGTGTGCTCTGCAAACCAAAGAAGAGTAAGTGGGAATGACCAGGAAATTCACTTCAAAAGTACACAGCTAATGCCAACTGTAATGTTAATGTAGGTGAGCCATTTACCGTCAACATAAAACTTTGCAACATAATCGCTATGGTTGTAAGACTAGCTGTTTCCAGATGGGAACAGCTAAAGCTCCCAGATGGGAATCTTTTTCTATTCAATTACACCAACTCTGTGCCCATTCGGTGTCACAACAGCCTTCCCAAGCCTTCCAGAAAAAGGATATTATAAAAGCAAGAGCACACCATCAGAATCATAGGGGCTTTATTTGCATGTTACTAACAACTACAATGGTTGGGAAAGAAAGGAGCCAAGCAAATACTGCAAGGACTTCTAACAGTCTCTCTTATCACTTGAGAGGAAACCAATTAATTTCTTGCAGTATGTTCCTATTAGAGCCTCACTCTTACACACATTAAATGGCCGTTGCCATCTCTCTTCCTTCCCATGTAAAAGATTCCCAAGAGATAAGCAGCACCTTTTCATTTTAAGATTAGTAGATGAAAAACAAATCATGTGTTGGACATCAATGACATTCACCATCTCAGAAACAAAGCCTTTTCAACCTCTCTAGCTTAAGGCTTGTTAACATGAACCTAAAGGATCACCTGCAGTAACTAAAAGCAACATGCACACATATGCCTCTTTGTGAACTGAAGGAATTAACATTAACTGTCCAGCGTCTTCCTCCTTTATTTCCAGCCCATTATAGACTAGTATGCTTTTCCTAATGTTTTGCAAGAACCATTGCATAGCAACCTTTTGCAGCTTTCAGATTCTTTCGAGCACAGATTCTTCTACTGCCTCTTTGTTTTCCAGAGAAAACTTTGGACCAGAGAAAGACTTTGCAAGAAGAAAGAAACATAAATATTTGTTAGATTTTGCTCTCCTCTTTCATAGAAAAGAGCATCTCCTTGTGAAATTCTACCTACCTTCAAAGTTGAAAAACTGATTTAATACTGAAAAAGCAGGACATTTTAAAATTTTAATTCCATTAATAACAAACATGGCAAGAGAAGATTTTGTATTCTGAAGATCTTGAAGGAGTTAAACACCTATATACCATTACTGTGTTTTGTTTCCAGTCATATTAGTAGAGAAAAGATTAAAAAGAGAATGATAACCTAGTAAAAAGAAATACACCATTCACCATAAAGTAATACAGTGCAATTATTTAGAATCTCAATCTACATTAAACTATATAACTGTGTTAGAATTTATCTTCTGATTCAGAAAAAAAGTACAAAACATAAGGTTAAAGCTTTACTTAGTTGCAAATAATCACATCTTAGTGACAACCCACTAATAATTATCAAATTTTCTTTAGAGAAATAACTAAAAACTATAAATGAAAACCAAAATTGGAACAGTTCATTCACATCAAAGTTCTTGCTTCCAGAATTCAGTTGTGATTAAAACTGGCAATTTATATAACTTTGATTATAACTGAAATACCTTGCCATCCCTGGGATATCATCTTTATCTAGGACAGCTCTTTCCGTACTGTTATGCACATCACAGCAAAGACTATACTGGCAGACTCTTGCTGCACAGCAGCATCCTATCTGCTCAGACAGTTACAGTTCTCATTGAGTCTTGACTTCCCCTTGATCATGTACATGCCCTTTTCTTGGCCTTGAACAACAAATCTTCTTTTTGCTCATAGCCATGAGGAAAGCTGTGGTGAAGATGATTGCCTTGGACGGTATCGTCCCTCTTGGCGTCTTAATTAACTTTGTCGTTTTTATCTTTGTTAGCTTTATGGTTTTTATCTCATCAAATATAAACTTGATTGCCCTCAGTGTCAGTCTGATCTTGCCCAAACTATTGCTTCTCATGTACTCTTGAGATACAGATTTCCAGTTCCTACCTGACTAGTCCATTACACCAGCTTTTGCCAGCGACAAGCTGTGTTTTGAAGCAAACGCTTTTCATTGCTTTTCCTCTGCTGCCCCTCAGGCTTTGTGAACATTCACTGACTGTCCTCCCTCAAATTCCCCTCTGCTGTGATGCCAAAGCTGAGAATTTTTAGGCTGCCGGCATTGTGCTTGTTATCTTGGTCTGTCCCCTCTGGTTTTTCAGTGCCTAACCACAGTGTCCTCTCTTTTACTGCAAGCCCATTGGAACATTTTTGTGGTTTTCTGCATTTATGTAAGACACTACAATAAATTCCTAGTATATACATAAGTACTGTAGTAATACAAATAACTAGTAACAGCAACAGTGGCTTGATCTTGAACAGTGACAGGGATGGTTTGATGTCTGTAAATGGCTCAAGATACAATTATGTTGTAACTGTACCTCCCTAACATGATTCAGTTTGAATAAGGACCTTTGGTCTTCATGCCTGCTCTTTCTGTTGCACCTTGTGCCAAAAGAAGGAGGCATCTGAATCAGTTCAGACCCATCTATTTGTTCAAGCCAATCCCTCAGGTCCCTCAGTACCAGCTGCAATATATTTTTATTGCTGTTGATTTTCTTAATGTAGACATCTGTTCGTCATGAACTGACCTTTTAACAAAAGGTGTCCAAAAGATCATCAGATAGGAATATATTTTATTCACTGCTGCCTTGATCAAGACATCTGCTGTAAAAGCAATCCATCTACAAATTACTCTTTAAATAGGAAAGCAAAGCAAATGTTAATGTCTCATTAAGCATTTGGATCAATAATATGTTTATGTTTAGAATAAATTTTCCAAAGGCCAGATTTTCAAGAAAGCTCACTTTGAGACCAGATTTTCTTGTTCCCAGAAATTGTGATTGGGGCCAGGCTCTTAAGAAAGCTGTGTTGTCATGTAAACACCTAAATGATGGTCAGGGTTACAAAGTACTCAGTATACAACAGCTCTTACAGAGACTCATCAAGGTTCAAAGACTTTCAGAGAGATGCCAGTGTGCCATATGCACTGGAAAATCAGATGACTTATTTTGGAAGCTAAATGTGGGACCTTTTGCAAACTCTGGACCAAATGGACCTATGAAAATCCTAGGCATAGTTTCAGAAGCCATACATGACTGGGTTGTATAATACAGTATTTTTTTCTTTACTTTTTGTTATATAGTACTGGTATTTTTGTTTCTACAGCTACAGCAGTGACATGAAGATAGCTCATGGAAAACCAGTAGTGCTGCAGCACAAGCGTATCATCTACATCAACTGCAAAGCACCTTTCTCCTGGAAGATGAGCACAGGTCAGTGGAGTAACACTACGTAAAATGGAAGTTGGAAATAACATATGATTTGTTGTCTTTTGCAGGATGACACCCTGCAAAATGAAACTCAGTAAGAGTTTTGGGAATCATGAGTTTCCTTTCCAGCCCATGCAGAGAGCTGTGTTTTGATTAAACAAAACCCAGGAAGCTGTCATTCAGAAACATGGGACACAGGGCAAGACAAGGTGTCTTTTGTCTCTTATTTGGACTCATTGACTGTGCTGATGCAGGTGGTCAACTCATACAAATCCTTTCATAAACTTCAGATTTAACCAGCTCCATTTTTTGCTCCTGCTATTACTACTAAAATTCTGTTCAAGAAAAGACCCATTCTAATAGTTAGGAAGCTTCCTTTAATTTCCAGTCTAAATGTATTTTAAGCCACTGTTTGTTCCTTTCTCCTTGTGCTCTCTCCTGGCTATATACCAACTTGTTACATTCATCAAACGCACTCACGCTCTCTTAGGCGCCATTTTGCTAGGCTGAACAAGAACAGCTGTCTCACGATGCTTTTCACAGCTCTCTGCAGTTTTGAATTCATCCTTCTTGAAGATGGATGAGCAGATCTGTACATTTGCAGACAACAGCACCACGTGCAAAAGGTCTTGTAACAGTGACAGTGTAGAAAACAGGAGAAGGGAGAAAGGGACGAGTGTAACATCTGACCTAAAGCAACCACATTCGGATATTTTGCATTGGTTCCAAGATAAGAAAGGAAAAACCCCACTGACTCATTTTACATTGCTAACTATCCAACTTCTGTGTAAAAAGTAAGCTGTTAAATCAAGAGAGAATACCTAAAACATCTTCACTGTCAGCTGCATGCTTTTACCATTTCTTGGTCTATGGGAGACTTGGAAATTGAAAGTCATGTAGGCTTCTATATTCCCTTATACTTTCTGTATAGATATGCTCACATAATTCAATGGTTAGTTCACTAAAATCACATCTACAATCATATTTCTGGAGTTGCATTAGGATCTCTTTCCTATGAAAGAAAAAAAATATACCAGCTTTACAAGTCACAAGCTTTCCTCTACCACTCAACTTTTGTGGGTCAAAGCCCGTGCCTCTCACGTCAGCCTACTGTCACCAGCCAGCCTGGCTGACTTAGTGGCCAGGCTCTGCCCAAATACAGCTTTATCTAGAGTAGCTTTCCTTTCAAGAAGATTTGGATTCAGCCTCATTTACATAGTTCAGGTGATGAATCAAAGATATACTATTCTTAGAAGAATTGGTTTTAGCCAGCAAATAACTCAGCTGGAGTGAGAGATTATTTGGGAGTCAGGCAAAAGAAAAACCCTTTTTATGTATGGTGCTCTTATCAATGATCTACAGAGCTCAGGAGTGTAGGGAGCCAGCTAGGCACACAAGGGAGAAGAAAGTCTGCCTGGTCTCTCACAGTGAGTGGTTTGCAGGATTGGTCTTCTGCGAGAAAGCAGGCTCTTGTCTGAGACCCTGGAAGATGAGGTTTACTAATATAAATTCAACAGGTTTTGTTCCACTTTGGGGAAACAAAGCAAAGACCTCTGAGACAAGGAACCTAGAAAATTTGACTTTGAAGAATATTCCTTGATAGACAAACTAAAGCATTGGTCAGCAACGGTGCATGCTCATAAGACCAGAGCTTGTGCCTCCAACCTTCATTTTTTCTGGTTACCCATAAGAAAAAGAAAAGATTAAATTTAATGACAGATTTAAGGGAGAGCAGACAAAGCATAGAGGAAAGAACCTCTGAACCCAACATACTAAGACCTGGAACCTTTGCCAGCTCTGGTATTAAGAGTTATCACGTGGGGAAAAAGCATTTGGAAACAGGACCACAAACTGTTTCCTTCACTGAAGGACATGAGAAAACCTGAGAGGATCAGTCTATTATAAACGGCATATGAACATTTCAGAAGCTTATGCTCCATGTCACCCACAACACCCACAGCACCTGTAACAGAGCTCTGGCTTCCTGCAATGCAATTATTTATCAAAGCAGCATCTAACAAACCTGACTGATGGTATGCAAAATGAAACTTAATCCTTTTTTCCAGGCACTATCTTGCTAATGGTTACCGAGCCTTTCACTTCTTCAAGCCCAAGCTACCAATGAAATGTGGAAGTATCTACCAGAATCATGAAATGATTTAGCTTGCTATGATAAAAATGAGTAAGACCTAAGTTTACAAACTGAACTCAGATACAAACTCAGGGTTCTCTGGTACATCTGTGTGTCAGAGACATCCTGGGACAGTGGAAAGGAAGAAAGCAGCTCTGGCACAGTACCAGGAGGTTTTACAATGCTGATCATGCATGCTGCAGCAGCATGCGATGTCCACATACCTAGGGAAGCAAGCAGCAACAATTTTGACACATTTTCTACTGATGTGGCTTTTGGTCTTCTCCAACACTGCTGTAGGGGGCAGGAGGCAGAGAGACTCCTTGGATCCCCTTTGCAATGCTCATACCCCACCTGGAACCTGGAGCGCTGGGGTCTGCTGGGGCTGCTGCAGACGAGTGCCACAGGTCAGGAGCCCTGGCACGATGGTACAGTTCAGTCTGCTGCCCAGACAACCAGGGTGTACTTTGACATGCTGCCCCTCTACCTGCTGCTCTGTATCCCTTCCAGGGTGCTCACAAGGAATGGCTACAGTTTACCTCTTTATTTTCTGCAAAAGATGCTAGTGACTTTTCTTAGTCAAAACAAAACAAAACAAAAGAATTCAGAACTCAACCCAGTACTAACATAATGTGAATAAATGATCTAGAAAAAAAGATTTTTCCAATTTCTCATCTGCAAAGGTTCATCCATCAATTACCTGTTTTACATGCAACTGTCACCAGCTTAATATCCTGCCATAAAAATAGAAATTTCCTTTTAAACACCCTGCTTGGATGACTGACATCTCATCATTACTACAAACAGTAACAGTTACACTATTAAATTGCCAGAGGGAATTATTTCACCAAATATGAAAGGCACCTGTGAGCTGACAGGCAGCAGGTGGGTACACGGTTTATGGAACTGCCCATCAGCACAGGGAACAACTTTCAGGGGTCAACTTCTTCACTGGCTTCTGCCTAACTCATTTTTACACTGCATGGCTGAGCCTATTGTTTGCCCTGTTGATACTGTATTTCTGTGGATCATGCTGAAACAACTTTTCTCCTTTAACTTCTTTCAACCCATAATATATTCCACATTCTATGACGCCTTGCTGCCAACTCTCACCATATTATCACAATGTGCCTGTATCACTTGTTCTTTTTAAGCTTCCAGCTCCAACAGTCATCATTGTATTTATATAAGAAAGCCATTTTCAAGACCAACTTGAACAAGAGAGCACGTAAAGACCACCACCATTTTATAAAAGCATTTTAAAATAACCTCGTAACTTTCAGGGGCTGAGCTGCATTTTATTGAATATTTTGGTTCAGCTGGAGTTGGAACTGCAGCACACCATGCTACTAAACAGCAGGAATTAATCCTGTCTTCAGGTCTTCTAAACATGGAAAGTGTATGTAAGTTCCTTCAAGATTTACACATAAGAGCACATGACTCTAAAAAGCCCAACATTAGCCTCACTAAAGATAAGCTCCTTGCATCCATTGCTCCCAACTGTCCAGCTAGTATTCATGCCACCTATCCCAGTTCTCATGACGGAGAGCTGTGATCTGAAGTACCAGCATGTTTTATGGTCTGAGCAGAAGACAGTGAGCCAGGTATACCTGCTTCAGCTCTGATTTTGATGGTCTGTGAGCATTAGCAAACCTCCACTCTGCAGTTGCTAATTCCTTGCTCTGCCAGTGGGTGTGGGTGTAATGCACACCTACTGCATCTGCCATAAAAAAATCACCCAGGATTAATCTGTCAGGTTGAGATGCACCTGTGAGATGCAGTGGGCCTTACTATTCCACTGAGTTCAACAGACTGGCTCACCTTCTTGCTTGATGTGCTATAAGGTAAAGAATAACTGAAGTGTATTCACAATGACTATCCAGCGAGTTGTACTGGATTTGCACTGTGTAACACCACTGCTGATGTGTGGAATTGGTCCTTAACACCTTTTTTGGGCAGACTATTCCTCTGCAATAAATCTGCCTTGTTTCTTTTCAGGGGACTCAAGATATTTACATGTAGAAGAATTTCATGTTTAGATGTAAGAGGAAAATATGCTTGAAGTGCTTTGCATCTTCTATATGGTCATATTAACATTCTCTGAAGCCTAGAATACCAAGTTTGCTAATTTTTTGTTTTCCTTCTCCTTCCTCCATATATACTTCATTTTCTGAGAGGGACTGGAGTGTTAGCTATATATTCTTCTGTACTGAGTCTACTCCTGTACAGAAATCATTTTTAATTTCTCCCTATAAGGTCAACACAATATATAGGGAGTGCAGAGTGTAATAATGTGTTTGAAATAGATATTGAATCCTTCCTGCTTCATTGGAGTTCTACATTCTGCAAAGTCAGCTAGAGGGGACTTCAACATAGTTAGAAATGTGTATTTCTAAGAAAAACCTGTACCTTAGGAAAACTTCCAAGACCTGACAGTTCCAAAAGGCTGTATTTAGGGATGCATAAAATAATAAGTGGTCCGATCTAACCCCAAAGTTAACCTGAGCCATTTTAAAGGAGTTTTTAATGGCTTTTATAACTCTTTTCCCCTGACCCAATACACATCTGGTTCTAGTTGGCACCAAAAGATAGACGCATTTAACTGTCACGAAAAAGGCTAATCTTGTCTTTCTGTCTTGTTGGGAGACAGGAAGTACTAGAAATCTCATAAGAAAGGCAGTTGTCCTTGGACATCTAGCCACTTTTTACATAGTCAAGTGATTTACACAGCTCAGAGAAGAATTCAAATTTTTTGTGTTAGTTGAACTGACCCTCTCAACCTCCAGAGACTCATTCATCACTAGGTAGAGGTTACTAGAAGACATTGGAAAGGCTGCTCAGCCTAACAGCCAGCCATGAAGTTCTTGATCTTTTGTATCCTTGCTCTTTCCTCTAGGAAAATCCAATAAATGAAGTAGTATTTAAGAGCACTTTGTGACAGGGAAAAGAAGTGGTGCATTATTCAGAATGCTACAGAAAGAAAATAAAACTGGTCCAAATCCTGTGATTCTGCATTAATCCTTACTTTTCCCTTATTTGGTCAAACTCTTGTTACTAAGGTAGAGCTGAGTAAAGGTAACAAAATTAATATGGCCTCTCAGACTGCTAAATGTTTAGCAGCATTTATGGCAATTCATCTATAGAAAACCCTACAGTCATAAAGCACACTTTCCATAAATGACCTAGGTTCAGTTTGTGGTAGTGATACAGCTCCTTGAATATTTCCAAAGAGCTGGACTGCAAGTGTTTAAGATTTAATGAAAACCAATAGAAATGAGTTGCTGACGTTACTTTCGAAATGATATACCGTTTTTACGTGGCTTGAACACTCCTGAATATTCAACCCATGAGCCACGTCTACAATGATATCGCAAGGTGATGCATATGCACTTAGTGTCTTCTTTCACAAAAGGAAAACCTGAAACCAAAGCTTGCCCATGGCTACAAGGAAAGGCTCACATTGAATTTAGAAATGAAACATCCCTGCACGCATTTTCATGCTAAGACTATGCTTCTCTTTATGACCTTACAATACCCACAGTAAAAGGCATGCCTACCAGTGACAAAATACTGATGTTTCACAAGTCCTATCTTCTCAGCAGGTTCTGCTGGCATCCTTACGGCAGAACACAACTGACAGCAGGTATTGGTGCTAATGGAAGAACGTGTTAATATTTTAAGTAGGTGAAAAACAATTTGTGAAGAAAGTGTTCATTTACCTTTTTGATCTTTTTTTCCTTCCAATGTTGATGCTTTCTCTGATAAAGTACCATCATCTCCACTGGCTTTTACCACATTTTCTTCTTGTATGGTTTCTTCACCAATGGCTATGGTGTGTCCATTTGAAGTTTCAAAATTTACTGTTACATCACCATCTGAAATGAAAATTAAAAAGCTATTGCCTAGTTTAACTGCTTCCTTAGCACCTACGGACAACACACAGCATCCCTCTGCTTTCAAGTTTCCATGGAAGCAAAGCAGAAAGACTTACTGAAATCTGAAACATCAGGCTGCAGATCTGCTCTGAAAAGTAACTCTGTAAAGGAACTCTATGGGCTTCCACATTCTTTGGGTGGACACCTCTGCAGAAGTGGGCCTGGAAGTGCATGTGAGTTTTCAGGTCCAGCTTCGAGTCTGTACACATTAGCATTCCATTCTCTTCCTCCCTGCATTTTGGCTTACACAGCAAAGAAATGTGTGCATGGACCGCAATGGAGCTGCAACATATTCCAACATACCCCAAATCTGGACAATTAGGGGGCAGAGTTGCAGGACTACTGTGGTGCACCCCAGTAGGTAAATCAGCCAGGAATTCAGACAGAAGTTCTCAGAGTATGTGTGCCCAGTTAATGAATAAAATAGGTCACAAAGTCATTATCCAGTCTTAAGAACCAAGCTGAAGTCTTCCTGTATCATGTATCATACCATTATTAAATTCTGCAAGTCAAATTCTTTCCCAGCTCTGATGATATTTTACTCACTTACCCAGACTACCTCAGCTATGAGGTTTGGGTTTTTTTTAATCCTGAAAAAAGCCCTTCTTTCTCCTCCCTATTTGTCTCCATATTCCTGAAAAATGCTACATACTCTTGCCGGCTCATAGCTTCCCTTATTTACTGATTTCTATTCTCTGTTCCATGCATTTTAAAATTGCTGATTTTCTTCTCTGGTAATTTCTAAGGCTTGTTACCCTTCTGTTTCTCACACCCCACCAGCAGTTCACGTAGATGATTGCTTTCCTTCTGCAGGATTCTCTTGCTGTCCATCCAAAAATTATGCAAATCTTCCTGGCGTCTCTTCCGGTTCCTCCCATTGATTCTTCATTACTTGAGGTAATTCCACTCTCCTCTTTTCCTTCTCTTCCTTGCTGTGTGCCATCAGACCTGGATGTTTGGCCCTTCCCTGGTTTCAACACAATTATGCAGCCTCTCTCTTACCACCTTGGCACGCTCCATGGATTAAGCTGATGGTTTCATTCTCACCCACACACTAACTTCAACTGGATGTGCAAAAACTAAATTCTCCCTTCTTACCCCTGTCTGATTCAGTATAGCTGACAGTGGCACAAGGCTTCCTTCTTACCTTACCACAACATTCAGTTTCTTCAGCTTCTCTCTTCAAGATGTTCGTTCATAAATCTATTCTTTCCTCTCTGCCTCCACATGTGGCATCCCCACCTCTTATTCATGTCATGGTTCTGCAAACACGTCATCCCATGTGAAACACTGTCACTTCTTCACATTTCTTACTTCTCACATTTCAAGACTCCATGTAATTTCCTCATCTAGCTTTCATCTCCATAGCCATTCCTTCTAACTACCTTAACACTGCTCAACCACTGAGTTTCCTGCATCTCCATTTTTAGCACCTTCAAACCAATCCTGTATTCTTTCAAAATGCTCCTTAAAAATTATAATTTTCATCAGACATGAAGCACAACGTGATGAAGGCAACACAGACTGGATTGATGGCCTCTTAAGACAGGAGGAAGAGGAGAAAATTGTTCATCTTTATGTACTCTTCTCACTTTGCTCAATCTCCATAAAGGATCCAAAGTCCCATGCCCTTTTAAGAACGGAATAGAGGGTCAAGGACACTGAAGACCAAAGCATACATACTTTTAGCACAAATGATAGTACTTACGTTCAGATTGTTTGTAACCAACCTGAAATGTTAACACATTTCATTAACTGTCCCAGCAGTCTAAATGCAATTTACAACCATCAATGGGCAAAGTCAGGCAGGTCCCCAGTAAAGCATGTAGCAAAACATGTAACATTCACAGATGGACAAATTGAGGAATGGAGAGTTTACATGTCTTGTTTTACGTCCAGGACAGTGGCAAAGACAAGTTCAGAAGCCAGCTATGCTGAATGTCATAGCCTGGTAATTAGCAAAACACTGTAAAGACAAGTGATGCCACATATCAACAAACAAACCCCTTATTTCTAAATATCAATGTGTACGATATGAACCATACACATTGATACTTTCATGCTTCTTCAGCTCAGGCAGAGTAATACAACTTCTAGGAGAAAAATATTTTTGGAAATCATGGAATTCTTAGACTCCTTGATAAAATGACAAATGGTTTAATTTTAAGCTACAGAAAATAATTTTATTGACTTGACTTTTATTTGATCTAGATTTATAGAAAATCAATAATTTTAGAAAGAATAGCACTAAAAGCATAATCAGATGTAGCACAGAAGTGTTAACCATGGTTTACTCATGCTTTTTGAAACACAAATTCTGGTTAATACCAGTTACTAAACCTTACTGCATTTTGAAACAAGTGGTGTCTTCCTCACAGTTTTATGTTTGTGCCATTTGTGAATATGGTCTGTGTGACAGTGATGGGATCTGTACGATCCCAGCACCGGTACTTTTTGATACCTGAAATGGATGTTATTGATTTGCTTGGGGTCCCAAAGCCTCTAATTTTTCAGCCAAAATTTCTCATATTATACTCCAGTTGCTTTAGACAGCAGACCTTGACTCAAAAAATAGGTTAATCATTAACTCAAAAATATTCTGGCAAACAGTAAGTAGGAACCACAGGAGTCACATAATTTACAGGGAACATCAAAGTACTTAAGGATATGACCAGAAGTCAGATGGTGTACCTATGGCAGGAGCAGTTACAGAACACAAATCTCTCAACTCCAACTTTAGTTCTTTGTCAGCTGGCCCAAATTACCTCTCACACTCCTCAGCTTTGTCTCCTCATACCTATTTATATTACATGGAAACAACACAATACTGGCTTTACCATCCATGTTTAGCGTTTAGGAGCTAAATTCTAGTTAATGTGTTATCACCTTGCTCGGGCATTTCCTTCAGCACTCCCCTTCTTATCAGCTCCTCTCTGCTTTGTCTTGTCGAAATCTTCCTTTCCAACACTAAAGAAAAAGCACAGTTAAGAATAGATTTATTCTCATACTGCCAATGCTTGTGAAAAATGTAGAAAAATATTTGTATTTTATAGAAACCCTGAGAAATCTTGTTTCCTCTGATTCTGCAGGAGAAGTGGTCTGGGTTTTCAGGGACACTCTCTGAAAATATTGTCCCACAATTTCATATGATCCAGTATAATCAGCTGAGCAAGGCTCCATGAGGCTTCCTTTATAGTCAATGGAAAAAGCTACTTCCAGAGTGAAACTCAACTCATCCCAGCACAGGCATTTAACATGTAAAATCAATTCTTTCCCATTGACTGGGTTGACTAGCTCAGCTGGCGATACCTCCATCTGCTTTGTAGATGTTTTGAATTGGGAGAGACAAATCCTGCTCAGAGCAAGCAACTCACAGAGCAGCCTTTGCGACATGCAAACAGTTTTAAAGGAAAAAAGATAACCTTAAACAGACACTAGAAAGTTGTGTTCTAAAAGGGAGTAACATCCTCATCCAGGCTGGTTGGCTTTCATGGAAAAAAATGCAGCATCCTGTTTTTAGGTTAAAAAAATGCAGCATACAACACACAAAAAAAGACTGTGACATGAAACATTTTAACTATTATGTTTACTTCCCATGGGAAAAATGCTAAATAGTTTTATAGGGAAAAGCATTTACAGATGGCAAAATAGAATAGCTCCCTACTGCACCCCACCCTCCAAACCAATACAATTTTGGTCAGTGATCTGGGAGGCCACTGTAATGATCTGTGGAACCGTGGTGTAGGGTCCATAAAATGTGAGCATCACTTGTAAAATCCTGTCTTCATTGTTAGGAAAAGTTAATCTCCCATCCTGATTCTGTTTACATACAGACATCAAAACCAAAATGACATCTGGAGTTCAAGCTGAGGGCATGTGGCAAAGATTCAGCCATGCTGGACTTCAACCTATTAACACTGTGGGATAGGGTTATTTATCTCCTCAACTAATTCAAACACTCTGGTAATCCAATTACTCTCTTGGGCCAGGCTAATTGCTGTATGCAGATTAAATACTGCAAGAAGCATTGTCAATCTCACTTGCGCCAGCCCAGTTGGAGTGAACAGCCATACAGTGAAGCGATGGCTCCTGTGGAGGCACAGAGAGAGGCACTTTGGCTCTTCTGAGAAAGCTACCCTCCATGCACAGCAAAACGTCTTTCCCCACAGCAGGTAACTTTGGCTGCTGACTCACAACTGGGCTGGCTGACCTCAGACACCTGAAGGCATCACTGCTCACAGCTTCCCACTCCCCTTCTCTGCCAGGAAAGGGGATGGGTGAACAGAAGATAAAGCAGATTCTGAACTTCTCAAATTCAGCAACTGCTCCACATGGGATGCGTTTCCCTGCCAAAATAGCACCAACTCCTGGCAGAAGAACTGGGGGCAGTAACCATTTTCACCGGCCCCGTTCAAGCTACCCATGCCTGTGAGATCAACAGTCCGTGAATGCAAACAGTACTGGCTCAAGAACATAAAAGTTGGCATTAGGTCTGTATTTATATACTCGGGTACTTTGTGGGATCTGCCCATTAAAGGTCAAACCTTCATGGTGTTCAAATCACATTTGACAACATAAAGGAGCCCATGAGTGTGGCTGCAAACTCCCAGTATAAGCCAGCCTCCTTGGAGACAGTGTGGTAGCCCAAACTCAGATCACGTTAGACTGCCTTGGTCCCAATCCTAAATCACTTAGGAGCTCTTCCAGTTTTTCCCCATTATTTTAAAGGTATATGCCTTGCAACTGTGTGTCACACATTGGCAGGGCAAACAAAGCACAGGAGCGTGCCCTGTTCTTGCAAAGAGTTTTTCATGTAGGTGAACACTCAGTCCCACAAAGACTGCTTTAAAAGAGATGGGGGGCCATGAAGTCAGAGGACTATGTGGGCAGGCATGGATGGAGGGTCTTAATATCTCTAGAAAGCAGGTGTATTTATGAGCAGAGTGAAATCTCCTTTGACATAGGCACCGAGGATGAACACTTCACGCACATACTTTATACCTGTTTTGTTGCTGGCAATATAAGCGTTCTCTTATTTCAGCTTTATGAGTACTATTTACTTCCTACTATTTGTCATCTCTGCTTCCTTTTTACATCTGTTTTCTTGAGGACAGTGAATTGAGAGGATGTATCATATTTTTATTTGTGGGACTTAATCCAATACCACTTGACAACAATTATGCTCTTTCCATTGAGTTCAAGAACACTGAATCAGACCCCCCCATCAATGTCTCTCTCTAGTTTTCAGGATGATATATTTTTTCAGTTCTACAACACTGAATTAACAACTCTATCGAATTAATTACCATGGAACATGTCAGTGGGCATTAAACGACATTGACTCCTTACACTTTTACTGGAAGGCCTCAAAGCATTTTATTAATGTTACACAGGTTTCATAACATCCCTTAGACATATCTATCTCCATTTAACAGATTAGAAAATTTATGAACAGATAAGAAGCTTAAGCCCCAACCCTTCATCATCTAAAATGCTAGCAATGAGTGGTGTTTCTATTTAAACTGATTAAGCTCAGTTAATTCAGCTTGAAAAGATAATTTATTTAAAATATTATTTGGCCCATGGAAAGAACATTAGAAATCATGCTAGTATTCACTATGAGTATCATAATTTTAGTTCCTACAAAGAAAAAGGCAGAATTTTAATCTAAATCAAGTGACCAAAAATACGTCCCTTTGATTAGAGGAATGAGTAGCTTGTCTACTTATGAACCTATACTGGGTGCTATTTAGCAAGGGTGGACTCATCATCATAATTTATTGCTTATTACAGACTTTGGACTATACAATACATTTCATATTGACACAGTCAAGTATTTTGATTATCACAGCCCACTTGTACTGAGCTTTAAGGGTCTCAAACCACTCAGTTGAGTTAATCACATTTGACTACTGTTATTTTTCAGTAAACTCTAAAATAAAAAGAGTTACAAAGTCAAGCATTCAGAAGTCAGGAAGTGTTTGAACGAAGGTTCATGGATGTGCAGATGGTACACCTTTTATTTGCTTGTTATATATTTTACTTTTGCCATCCCTGCCTCATTTAGGATATAGACTGCACTGTGTTCAATGAATGGTTTCTTTGCCTAAATTTTTAACCTTACCTTTCACTCTATGGCCCCGATCTCATCTAAGGAACAATCTAAACCTTAATTTGAACAAAAAACTCCCAGTTTTCCCAAATGTCACCCCAACAATTGAGTGAATGAAAGACAGCATGTTCTTCTTGATGCCCATGTGAGATGCAAAGGTGTTATCATCACTGTATAGATAGCCAACTTACGGCATAGAAAGATAAAGTCATATTATCAAACATGCTGACATTTGTTAAGTATTTAATTTGAGGTACCTTTTCAGGTGTAATTTCCCACACTAAAACTGTGATAAATAAAACAAACAAACAACCCAAAGCACTTCTAGTTGAATTGCCTACTTACGGTTCAAAATATCTAATCAACAGAAGTGAAGCTATGAACTAATGACATAAACAACTGTAGAAACAGTTACCATCTCCCTGAACCACCTGGGATGGGTATCACTATTTGTCACCTTAGAAAAAGTTCAGTCTCCTGAGTTCAGCACAAGGAAAGGACTGTAATTTGGTGCTTCCACCACTGTCCTGCTTGGCATGCTCCCTCCTCTCACCACCTCTGTCGTGCCTTCATCATCTGGGTCTTTCTCCTTCACTTGAAGAAGTTCAATCTTCTTATCTTTGGCTTCCAGACTTACCTCTCTTCTCTTCCTTCTTCTTCTAGTAGAACTTGCCACAATACACTACTCATTTGCTTCTCCCATAAACACACCTTTGTCTCTCTATTCCTGCTGATCATCATTTTGGCAATCTCTGATCTTACAAGTTGTTACCTATTCCTCACTCAGAAGTAGATGACTAATACTATCCTGGAACACATATATGATAAATACTGTTAGCCGTACCACCATGATGTGGACATTCTTAAGCTGAGTGACCAGCTGATGTTATTACTACAAATCTTTTGTGTCATATGTGTATATAATAATGTGTGTGTATATATTTATCTGTGAATATATATATCTTAACATACGTCTGTGATATATATGATACATAGATATATATGTCTAGATACAAAACTGTGAATATATATAACATTTCAACATTAACAGCAACATATCGTTCATAACATTAAGCAATAATAAAATGGAAATAACAATTTCTCCACCTGTATACATGGATGTATTGAGATTGATTACACAAACAAGTCAGTCCTGACTGTGAGTGGAACTGGTTATCAGTCCCTGCCTGCTGAGGAAGGCTGCTGTGAGGCAAGCTCCACTCTCAGACATTATGCTCCAGCAGACTCAAAAAAGTCCAATGTCAAAATGTTTCCTCTACTGCAGTCAAAACCAAAGCTTGCCCTGACTTTAGGTGTAACTGTCAGAAAGCACGACTTTATCACACTGTATGCATCCCTCATTTACTTGAGTAAGATTTACTCATCCAAGGGATCCCACAAACATCTGCATTTTTAGCGCAGTACAAATAGTAGTATCACTAACCATAAGAACAGTTTACCTCAAAAAGCAGTTTCCATGGGTTCCATTCCTCCCTCCCTACCCCTGCAAAAGAGACTGCTTAATGATATTCAGCAGCTACAAACCTCAGGCAGTCTGAAAACCCATTCTCTGACTCAAAGAGTGCTGTGAGATTCTGGATATTCTCCAGTCTTTAGTTTTGCTCTTCCAAGAGAAGCTTTAAAAATCGAAATTCTTTCATTTTTCTCTGACATAGCAAGAGCTAAAATTGCCTTCTGCTCCCTGTCTGCATATACTCTTGCAGTGGAGCTTTGAAGTGGCATCTGCTTCGTGCCAAGACACAAACTACTGCCTTCTTTTCCTTCACAGCAAAACATTGTGGAGGGGAGAAACCCTTGAGATGATGCCATTTTCTGTTTGTTTTTACTTAATTTTGAAAGCCCTCTAGGCAGAAAGTATACAACCAGTGCCCAGAGAACAGATTTTCTGAGATACAGCATGGAAAATATGTTGCTAAAGGAAAAAATTCCAACCATCATTCCCACATCGGCACAAATACTTCCACATCCAGTCCTCCATCTTTTTTTTCATGTTTGTGGTATTTGCTGTTTATGAACATCTTTTAGTTGCTAGCATAAGAGAGTCACGTTAGATTTTGTGAAAACGCTGCATGGTACATGCCCTGGCAAGGCAAGAACCTATTTCCAAAAGCCTATCGAAAACCCAGAGAAAGCAATAAAGAGTTCTTTCCAGTAGCCCACGTTCTGTTTTAGAAGAAACTCTCTCTTCAGCAGCATACAGATTTATCAAGTTGTAGCCCTGTTACGAGAATAGGCAGTAAATGTGACTATCATCATACTGTCTCCCATGATCTCAGGCCAGGAAATGGGCTTCCTGAATCCAAGATGCATGCACGCACACATACATACACAGCCCCTGCTCTGAACGGTAAATACATCTCTGATCGGTAGTCTGAGGAAGAGGATTTCCTGTAGGATTTTTATTTTGTATGGATGTTTTCCCATTTCTTTCTCAAGCTAGGCAAGTGAGTTTCTTCTCCTGCATCAGTTAGCATGCAATAAGGGGCAATTTGCCAAGTAAATGCATCTTCTCGGTCCCCATTGGTCCTGGGTCTGTTTCCTCAAGAAATACAGGGATAACTATTTTTTTAACAACCCCCCAAGCTACCATCTGAGGCAGGATGAATGCCATCCAAACTACTTTTCATTTCAAATTCCAGCCTCACATGAAGCACATACATAAACAAGTGATTCCATATCTTACATACATAGAGTTTAAAAGCAAATTAGTACCTCCCTGTAACTCTGGGGCTTCCTTACATGCTGGAGGACTATTTTGCTGTCAAGATATGCTTTCACTGCAAGCTAACCTGATTTGCACTGAAAAGCTATAGCTTATTCATGGTGCAGCTGGGGCTGGCACCCCCTCTGTTTCTGGGATTTCTGGAGACACAAGCCTTACTCTCAGTGCTGCAGATCAGCACGATTTTTCCCTATTATTCTCTACATGGAAATACATGGGGAGGTCATCTGCATTGCTAGCCAAGACAGAGGAGGAACTGCAGGAGGGCACTGGAAGTCAATACATAAATGACTAACTCTGGTCCACTCCTATGAGTGCTACTAGTACTACTCTGCTGGCGTAGGTGGATAAGTACAGCCAGGCTTGGGAGAAAACATGTATCTTGTACGTAGATAGGATGGTAAACATCAGTAACACCTAAGCAAGACTATAAACTATACTTGCCTTGAAGGGGTACACCAAATCTTCACTTTGTGGAGATTAGTTAATACTTAGATACATTCTTCTTTCTCAACATAACAGCTCTGGGATCTGTTCATGTGCCACTTTCGTATAGCCAAATGCCTGAATTTGTAGGTTACATCTTAGAGAGTCACAAGGGGGTGAATATGAAATTTAGGGGGAAAATAATTTGTGAGCCTTTCATTTGTTTTTAGAACTCTTACAACTCATATCATCCAGATTTACTTTCTTTTAATCTCTCCATCTTAGAGAGCCAGTTTTGCTCTTTTTGAGGTGAAAGTCAAGATTTTCAGATATTACATAACTCCTAGAGTTTCACTTTGGGGGGGGGGGGGGGGGGCGAGTAAAAATCTCG
>VYZV01038105.1:10478-25550 GCA_013401275.1 Pandion haliaetus | reverse complement strand
TGGGAGGGACCCCACGGTGGAGCAGGGGACGAGTGAGGAATCTTCCCCCTGAGGAAAGGAGCGGCAGAGACGATGTGTGGCGAGCTGACTCAACCCCCATCCCCTGTTCCCCTGCGCCGCCAGGGGGAGGAGGTAGAAATCATCAGGAATGGAGCTGAGGCGGGAAGGCGGGAGGGGGGGGGGGAGGTTGTTCTGATGTTTGGTTTCCCTTCCTAATACCCTTGTGTTTTGTTTTTGTTTTGATTTGTAGTAAATTAAATTGATTTTGTTTTTTTCCCCAAGTTGAGCCTGTCTTTTGCCCGTGACCATAAGTGGGGAGTGATCCCTCCCAGTCCTTGTCTCGACCCACAAGCCTGCCTTTGGATTTTCTCCTCATCCCAACGTGGCCAGGCGAGGGGGTGGGGGGTGAGTGAGCGGCTTCGTGGTGCTTTGTTACCGACTGAGCTGACCTGAAACCACGACAACTTACAACTAACTTTACAAAAGCAAAATGCAACAAAAAACTATCCATCAGATCATTTCAAGCAAGTCTAATACAAATTCCTCTGAAGTAAAGAGCTGTGATGCTGCTAGTTCCAGGCCTTTCAATCCAGAACGCAGTAAGACCATTTTTTAAAAGCTTTGACTTAAAGAAAATTCACAATCAGAAAAAGAAGGGTACATTTATGCCACAAGTTGTTCTGCATTTTTACTTCTGTTTATTTTCACTCTTGGCAGTGAAAGTGGACAGCCAGTAGAAGAACCTAACCTCATGACTGAATACTAGGAGTAATAAAAAATATATGGGGAAAAAAACCCCACACCATGATGTCCTCATGCTATTCTTTTTTCTAGTAGAACTGTATTTTAATATTTAGCAGATCAAAATTGCTTGCTTGTAGTTTACTACTAGTAATCTGAGTCACTGATGATATAAAAAAAGTCAAACCTTAGTAATTAAGTAGCTAGCCACAGTAGGAGTATACTCAAAAGATTTTTTGTAGAAGAATCCTTTACTGAAACTGAATAGTTTTAAGATTCTTTCTTACATTAGTCCACATTTACATTTAGTTCCAATGAAAAAGTGTTTATTAGATAGAATTTGTTGTAATCTAGTAGGGAATGTCTTATAAAATTGCTGTTTAATAATTCTTATCTGAATGGTGTTTTAACTGGAATTTTGTGTTGTGTGGCCACACACATGATATGAAAAACATGAATCCTTTCAATTTAGTCTTACAGGCACTCCACGGTGATAACAAGTACACTGGAATAAATGCTAATAAGTAAGGTTTAATTAGTTTATTCTTGTCACAAAGATTCTTGAGATCCTGGAGTAAAAAAGCATTTAGGGCTACATCCAAGAAAAGAAATAAGGCAGAATTCAGGTGCGTACATCAAATGTTGTGTTACTGGAAGCCTGAGAAACTCTGATCAGATGCTCCCTGACTCTAAAGGTACAGATGCCATAATTCATGACATTAAAACTATCTGAAATCTCTGCTTCTCTGTACATAAAACAGCATCCCATACTGGAGTTTCACAGCAGAGTGGCTTTGGTGATGAAGGCAGCCTGGAAAGTTTATTCTCCACACCTCCATCTGCTCATTCCTCAACCTAAAAAAATATGCCATCCCTTCAGTTGTAAAAATACCACTGTTCATTTGGCTTCATCGCAAGTACATCTCTGAATGACCCAGACCAAAAATGCCTCCTCCTTTCCGCCCTCTTTCCCATTTTAAAAGGTTATTTTTAATCTAGGCCACTTACTTCAGTGATTTAGTCTTCAGCACAATCCTACAAACACTTGAAGTGTCAGGCCTGGGCGAGGAGCGGGCTGTGGCATGGGGCTGGAGCCAGTGAGTGGGGTGGACAGGCAGCCTAAATCAGCTCCACAGCTGCAGCCCGGATACCAGGACACTCCAGCTATGAACCCAACAGCACTACACAGCCTGGCACATACCACGTGCCTGAACCTGGATGAGTCCACAAAATAAGCATGCTTTCCCCTAGCGCATTACAGTATCACTTCAATCTTTCTGATACTGAAAAAACCCCAAACAGTATTACAGGATTGCAATGCTATTAAACCTTCCGAATGAGTAGTCAGAAGCATTTTTTCTTTCCTCCATCTGTCTACTCCCCTCACCAGCACCATTCTCCACAACTGATCTAATCTTGCTGGAGCCCTGCGATATATATTTAAGGGATTCTTTCTTGCATTGGGACTGTTAAGTACAAGACGGTACCAGCAGAGCGGCAAGTTCTCCTCTTTCCCCACCCCTCTGGGTGCTGCACCTTTCATGTTGCAATCCCTTCTTCCGCTCACTTGCCTCCCAAGACTCACCCACCTGCACTGCAGAGTGGACAGACTAAGGAGAGCCTCTCATCCTCCTCACCCCCCTGGGGAACACGATCAAGAAGGGAAAAGGCACAGAACCAAGTGCTCCAATGATGTCAAGGTACTAAGGCAGCACTGGCACCCAATGCTTTCACTAGCATTGGCTATATTGCAGTATTACCATGGTATCACCACATCACCCTTAAAGTGTGTGAGGATAACCTTTTTGTTGGAATATAGGTGACCCAGGGTATTGCCACATCTAACCATAAATTAATTGCAAAATGCAACAGAAGATGCAATGGCCTCAGTTCAAAGCTACCTTATGTGTGGATTTGAGTCTGAATGATTTCTGTGCTTATTAACTACCGCTTAGCTAGTCCAGTTATTTTTTCTCTTCCCCTCACTGCACCCAGCTGCCCTGCAGGGATGTACTGCAAAAGTCATCTTGGTTTATTGAGACCTCGAAACCTCTTGTGACAGTGTTATGATCTTCTATACAGTCTTGCCAAAGGGCACAGAGTTGGAAGTCATGGTTTTTATGCCAGAAAAATCAACATGTTTATGCAGCTGCATATTATCCCCATTTAGTGACAAGAACAATAAGTCATCAACTTGCTATAGAGTATGGTAAGCTGCTTATTCCTGGGGCTTACTGGAAATATTCAAGACACTGCATGGTAAAATGTTTGACATGGTGATTAAAAATTAGAAGTCATTCTGACACTATCAATGTAATTTTCAATAAATATCTCAAATCCTGTAACGTTATATCAATCTTTCCTGAGTAGAACCAGATGGAAGGTTAGGTCTTTTTCCCTTCTCCCTTTTTATTTTCTGCTTGGAAGGGAAAAAATGCAACTAATCCCCAGTGGATAAACTGACAAATGGGAGAGCTATAATCTACCTCTGAGCAGCACAATGAATTGGCATCTGAATGCTTTTGCCTTGCCATACATCTGGAGTTTTAACTTTGGGGAAACTCTGTCATGAGCTAATTGACTTGATTGTGTTTTAATTAAATGAAAGGAAAAAGCTGAAGTTCAAATGTAGGCGGCTGAATGGTAGTTTCCATATGGAACTGCCAATATTGCAAAATGTTAATTGGACCTCCTGCTGGCGATGAGCTAAACAGGCTGGGTAGCGGCTACTTCAGAGGGATGCTGGCTGCTGCCTTGAAACAGCCAGTGGTGATCCTCCTGGGATAACCACTGCAGGAATGGATACGACTGCCTGAATGCCTCCAGATTTCTGCAAGGATACACGCACAGATGCCTTTCAGGTTGTCAGTCACACATGCACCAGCAGTGCCAAAGTCCAGATAGGGCTTCGGGTGTCTGAACCCTGTAACTCCCCTCTCACCACAAGGAAAATGTTACCTCGCTGCCAGAAGTCAAACACTGCAAGGGGTGGAAAATTCAGCTTTGTTACATCTGGAGATGAAAGGCCACACTCTGTTCTGCCCCTGTGACCAGTCCCTGCCTAAGCTTTGCAAAAAGAACTGGTGCTTCTACACAGGTACTTGCAATGAAAGGAGGGGAGCACACGCTCCGTCTAAAAGCGATAGCACAGATGTCCAGGGCTCCACATTTCAGAGAAAAAGCCACGTGGCTCAGAAGGACTCCCAGCCATACTGTCTTCTTCTATAGTGCGCACAAGAGGGACACGAGCAAAGTCCCAAGCAATGGTGCTGCCTTCCACATGCATTTATTCTAGTTGCCACTCTCTCACCTGTACACATGGGATTAACTTGCGCAGAGCCTGGAAGAGCTTGTTTAGCCATCTGTCTCTTGCCCTGCAAGGCACTGGTCCCCAGCAAGCAAGGAGGGGACCTTACCTTGCCTTCCTACCACCTTACACAAGAAACAGTAAATAAAACAGTGCTAACTTTAGGGCTTGAGACGTGCTTGCTGCTTCTCTGGGGTAAAGCACAAAGGATCTCTTTGCTTTAGGGTTATCTTAAGTGTTGCTCTTTCTTTTCTGGTCACAATAACCACATCAACTTAAGTGCTGTTGGTTGTTTTGTCAAGTTACAGGCTATCACACTATCACATTATTTACCACCGGTCCTCTCTTGCTAATGCAACCCAAATGCAGATAATGCACTTGTAACATGCAGTTTCAGAGTGACTTCATGGTATAGTTTTCACTCCCATTGGGTTAATTCTACAGAAAAAAAGCAAAGTTATGGTTGTAGGGCACTCTGTAGTGACACTGGAAATACCACAGGCAATACAGCTAGTCAGGGCTACCCAGCCTAACCAAATTACACTTCTCATGCAGGAACCCGTGCAGAGCTCTTGCCTACTACATCTACACTGACGTTTGAGCTGGGGGGGGCTCTACTCTGCATTAAGCACTGCAGTTTTAT
Organism: Pandion haliaetus; assembly: GCA_013401275.1. Lineage (NCBI taxonomy): Eukaryota > Metazoa > Chordata > Aves > Accipitriformes > Pandionidae > Pandion > Pandion haliaetus. Next base: position 20,859 of record VYZV01038105.1, on the reverse strand, counting down.
CTCTGTAATCACACCACCTCTCTTCTCATCTGTTTCTTGTGTCAAAACACACTAGCGGTTTGCTTAAGTTCTGAATAAAAACAAGGACCTGACCTTATGCTTGCAACATGCCCACAAGTGTGTGTTTGCAAATTAATTATTTACACTTTAGCATCATGCAGTCCTTATTAGAACACCTGCACGACTTCCTCCTCTTCAACAAAATGTTTAACTTCCATCCTTTTGGCTTCCTATGAAAGGAATAAGCAAATTCTTAGCAATCCCATTATACAGGTTTGAAAGTGATCTGGCCAAAAATCTTGGTATCTCCTCTCTGAGCTGAGCACAGCTGGCTCCAAACAGAAGGAAAGGGATCATAGGTTTAATGCAGGCTGCTTATTCCTTTATTCTCAACCCCAGTACTTGAACGAAAAGCAGCAAATAGAAAACTTCCATACAGTTTTACATTTTCCAGATATATGAAACATCATGTCAAAGGTCAAATTCTGGATCCAAGCAACTTGTCCACAAAAACCCGGGGGGGGAAATCCAGGCACAGTAAGAGAGATATGGGATGACAGAAGAAACAACAACTAAAAGCAGTGTACATAAAAGAGCAACCAAACTACTTTGAACAGCTGAGGATTGAAAATTAATGCTTCTCGTGTCAGAATATTAAGCAATACATCTCCTTGGAGTACAGTGGTCTACATTTCTATTTATAGTTTTAAAATCTCTTTGGATAATTTTATAATTCCACCTAAGAGTAAGCTGCACGTACTCATCTTGTTAAATTCTGTAATGATATTTTTAAAATGTCATATCTGAAAACCAGAACTGCAGAACTGGAAATATTTCCTTACTGACTTTTCTTGGTACAGCCTTAGTACGCAGGAGAAAAATAACTGTAATAAGTTTACAACAAATATTTTTAGCTACAGGCAAGTGGTAAAACTTCCCAGCAGATATTCACTAGAAGTGTGAAAATAAATTGAAGCGAGCATGTGGCCCCTCTCCTGCATGGTAATAAACAGGAATTAAAAGAAAACATATTTGCGGTAATTAATAGGTATGCAATACTGATGCTGAGATAAAACCAGGCCAGGTGTGTCACAGGGAAGCCTTTGGCCCCGTTCCCACTTCTCCAGCTATCAGCAAAGTTACCCTCCATCTGCCCCAAGTCCTTGGATGGCCTGTCCTAGCAGGAGCAGCACACACCGAGGCAAGGGAAGGTGAGGGATGGTCCCTGGTGCCGGCTCATCCCAACAAGAGAGCCGAGGCGATCCGTATGCCATGTTGCTGCCCTACTGGAACATCCCACCCCTGGTGTTCCCAGAAACTTGGCAAGATGAGAAACACAGTCCACAGGAATTTGAGGAAAAGAAAACTGAAGGACGCAAGGCGAACGCAAACCCTGCCAAGTCTAGTGCAAACTCTGCCGAGTAGCTCCCGTACCATCAAGCTGCTAACTCCCAGGCAGTTCTAGACGCTTATCTGTAGAGGCTCGTTTCCCTTCAGAGAGTGACCCAGCACACCCTCAGATGGTCCTAGCTACTCACTATCCGAGCTGAGTCAAAAACCCAGCAAAGCAGTCAAAGCACGTCCAAAGTTACTCTGGGCTGTTTCTAGCTCCTCTCCATAACTAAGCAAAAGCAAGCTTGGGACTGCTTCAGATCTCAGCTGACTGGTTCCTCTGGAAGAGTACATCCTCCTGAGGGAGGGCTTTTCTCTGCCAACAGCTAGCCTACCCTGCAGCACTGGGCAAAGGACCCCGCTGCTGATCACTCTCCGACGCCTTTTGGCCATTCCCTCAGTGTACCTGGAAAGACAGAGGCGTTCCCCTGCAGCTCCCTGGATGTGTCCCCAGAAGCCATCACCGCTTCAGCGGAGGCAGCATGCAGGTACGGCTTGATAAGAGATGAGAGATGCTGCCCACACGAGCGGGTTCCTGGTCATCTTCACCTGCGTTTCCACACCACCATGATGGAAACATCAGCTGAACCACCAACTGTGCTGGTGACTATTTGCGAGGCTGCACTTTATGACTGCACCGAGTCAGAAGAAAAACAACCTTTCACCTAGGCTTTTAAAACTGAGTTAGTTCCTACTACCGACACAAGAGGGTCAGGCAAATAGTTTTGCTCACCAGGCTGAACTGGGTGGTGTGCCGGGGAGCTGGGACAGGAACAGAACAGGAGGGGATGGGGGAGTAGTTTGGGAAGAGATGGAAGACTTCTGCCACGAAGTCAGCACCTGAGCTCACTGCCAGCAGGTGCAAGAGCTGCTCTTCACAGTTGCACGCCCCGACCCCTTCACCACATCCAACGCTGAAGCAGTGACCGCCTGAAGTGCTAACGCCATTAGCTACTTTCCTCTTCCACATGAAGGAAGCTGGGGAAGGAGGTACACATCTCTCCTCCCCACCCCACCCCACTCCATCCCACCCTATCCTATTCCACCCCACCAGAACTCATTCCAGACCACCCAGCACCCTTGCTAAATACAATTCTGTGTGAACGTGACACGTGCTTTTCCCTTTATTATTACTATCTTTAACCAAATCTTTCACAATTAACATGCTTATACATCTGAGAGCAGGCTTGGTTTTGTGGGCTCCCATCCCAACGCTTCCTCACACTTAAGTATTATAACACGGAGCTCTTGATCTACAAATAACAGAAATTTTACGTACAAAAAACCTTAGGAGCAATTTGATCAGGCATGTAATTAAATCCCCCATTCGGGACAGCCCGAAGCTTGCTGTGCTGCCTTTTAAAAGCTACATTTTCTTTTATACTGGCACCACTTCAACACTTTTTTTCTGGTACAGGAAGCAGCATATTGCACTTGTCCAAATGTGTGTAAGCCAAACCTGAAGCAAATAGTTTCTTTTTGTGACCCTGTTGGCCTCAGGACCCTGCCAGGGAGGTCAAGGACACTTTTAAATCCAACCAGCAAATTTCTGAATGTTGCTGTCATTGCAAATGTTTATACAAGCTATTAGCTCTGCAGTCTTTGTAGAGAAAACAGTGTTTATTTTTAAGTTCAGTTTTTAGGTGCCTTTAAAGTGTTTGTCTTTGTTGCTAGATACCAGCTTGGATAAACAATAATAACAAAACTCCAACACGCCCAGAAGAAACTATTAATGATTAAACACGGTTCCTCTCAGTCAAAATGTCCATTTGTCAACTCTTAAGACCACAGCCTGTAAAAATTGTTCATATCAACTCTGTACCTATAACATCACAACTCTGAATACAGTCTAAATAATCTTCTTTGCTATGAGGAAATGGGAGTTGCCAAGTTGCAGCTGACTTTTATTCCGCATCATGTTTCATTACTCTTTCCGTCCCCGGCTGCACAGCAAACAGCTGTTTTATTCCCTGTATCTTGATCTTTATTAGGGCCAGGGTGGGGAAAATCAGGCACAAGCTGACATATTTGTCAGCCCAGCTGCTCTTCCTTTGCCCGTTTAAACTCAGACACTTAGGGGCATGTTCACGTAAAAGGACAGGTCTGTGTGCAATTTGTGATGGGATTCAGTTATACTTTAAAGCCCAGCATGTTCCCTTTCCTACACAATCAAGAAATAGTAATTCCATCAAGCAAGCTGGTGGCACCGTAAATCACTACAGCAAAACCCAGTGGAATTATAGTACTATCTTTAGGTAGATTTGAAGGCTGTATTCAGACACATTTTGGACTTCAATTTTTCCATGGAATCAGTGTTTATGGAAGCAAGGCACGGATAATCAAAAAGCTTTGGTTGGAACAAATTGCAAATGAGAAAGCTGCTCCCCTTCAGCTCATTGCACCGGGATGCTGTGCCGGGAGACCACCCTGTTTGCAGCACGCCCTGGGGGTGCAGACGCTCACAGAGGTGGCGTTGGAAACCAGGATCCCACTTCCCTGTGGGAGAGCCAGCAGCGCTCTCGTTTTAGGGCCAGGCACCAGCCCAGGACTAACCAAAGCATCAAGTCCTCCTGGGAGGGAAAAGGGCTAAAGAAAAGGGCTTGGTGAGGCCTCGGACGGGGAGACATCGTCTTGCTGTCAGAGAAGGCACTGAGAATATGCTCAGCTCTTCCAGCAGATTCTTCCCTTAGGGGAAAACAACTACTCTGTAAGAGCATCATCAGCATGGGAGATACATAATTCATACCTTCATTTCCCCACTTGCTTGCTTCATGCTGTACTTGAGGTCCCCACTTCTCCTCTGCTCTCTGTTAATAATGAATGACTGTATTATTGCAGTGCTTAAGAGGGCTGGTCATAGATCAGGACCTCTTTGTGACAAGAGCTATACAAACAAAAACCATAAAGACCGTTCTTGCTCCAGCGCTAAGTATAAAATGAAAGAGAACAGCTTGAACAACAGATTTCAGATATTTCATTGCCAGCTGCTCAGCTGTTGCATTTTTAAGATTTTTTAGCTATCCAAAAGTCCATATGATTTTGTTTGCAGCATGTCCTTTTCTAACACCTCTCTCATTCAGACATTGGCATTGAGCAATCATAAAATGTATCTTTGTCATCTGTAGGCTAAAATAAAATGCCAGCTTCAACTTCTATGTGCCAGTTTAAACTGAATTTTTAGCTGGAGCTGGATGAGTATCCCTTGAGCCGGAAAGCAGCTACTCACAGAAGAAATACCAGATGCCATCTTCTCCCCACCAATGCATTTCAGCACTGTACTATCACAGAGCCTAACAATATTCATTCAGTACTTAGCTTTAGCACACATCATTAATAAGAGTTTCAAACGACGCCAGAGGTGATGCCTGTTTGCCTGGCGGGGGAGGATCTGAGCCCACCCAGCTACATCAGCATGTACTACTGCTCTGCCGTCTGGGAACATCTTTCCTTTCCTTTTCCTACTGAGCCAGGCATAGTTAGGAGTTAGCAGTCATTGTAGCCCAATGAGAAATTTTAAGTGTTCCAGTTACCATTAAAATGTATTCAAGCTTGTCCCGAATCAGATAATACATCGATTTATTTACTTTGTACAAAACCCAATAGAGACGTCAAGAATCATTTAGCCTACTTTAGCCAGACTAATGCTGACAGAGGTCACTTCTGCTGTATGGAATGACACACTTCACTGTATTTCATATTTTCTTAAAGACTCTCTTTAAACCCTTAAATAAAACAGTTTTCATTAAAATTCTTTTTTTTATTATTCCTTACAACTGCAGAGGTAAACCAGGCCACATGACCCTTGAGTAATTACAAGCCAAAATAGAAATTAAAACACCAAAATGGTTTACTTTAAAAATTGAATGAAATTGAAGCCGTTCTCATAATTATTAGGATTTCATTAATTTTATCATTACTCAAATTTTGTGGTATCTTTGTGAGTGCCATGACCACGCTGATACAGATGAACTGAACACAAAAGCTGTGTTTAGCCATGTACTTAAAAGTACCATAGTAAGAACTTGATTAAAAAAAAAAAAAAAGTGGTGCAAAAAGCCCAAATAGGACTGGTAAGCCCTGCACCTATTGCTAGCAACTCCAAGCAGCACTGGAAATTCAAAATCCTCCCAAGTAAAGTATGTACAGCATCAGGGTTCACCAAATTCATCTTTGGCTTTACTTAAGCTCTGTAAAGCTTTCTTTTTTAAACTACTACCAAATATTTTCCTAGAGTGGGAACATTATGTGACAGAGCACTTGCCTGTTTCCAGCAGTCCCTGGGAAAGCGAGCCATCCCTTAGAAAAGCCCACAGGAATACTTCAGAAATTCCTGCTGGCAGTTTTTGCCTGTCCCAACTGTTTCTTGTGCTCTTACCCTGGGCTTTCTGCAACTCACCCAGCAGCTGATGCACCAGCAAGGGAGAGAAAGGGCTATTTATCCACTCATTTAATAATGAATCGGTATGTGGATAGTGTCCCACAAAGAACGAGCAAATGCTGAGTTTCCACCGGTGGTCTTTCCATGCAGGTCTTTCTCCAAGTGTTTGCCCAGAGCTGGGCAGCCCACCCCTGCAGCCAGGGCTCACTTGGGTCCCTGCTCGGCGGCCCCCAAAACAGCATCGCTGTGGGGATCCAAGGAGGGAATGGAAAGCAGGGAGCCCACGATGATGGATGCTCTCACCCCCACACCAGCGGGCTGCAGCTCTGGGCTGGCAACCAAGGGTTGAACCTAGTCCCCATGCACTTCTGCAAGGCACGACGTCTTTGCAGCCATCCCCCCAGCGCTGCTACCGCTGCCTTGTTTGAAGCCCGTTCAGCTGCAACCTCGACTGAAGGAGCAGAGGGCCCTCCTGCAGCCTCCGGCAATTTACCTCCCTCAGAAAATACATCCTGGAAAATTCTCTTTGCCATGCTGAGCAAAGCTGTCGCGTAACTGCATCTCCAGCAAAACATGCTTTGTATAAGAGCAGGTTTTGAAATAGAAAGAGGTTAATAATTATTCTTTAAAAGAGCACCTTCAAGCAGCTTACAAACGATGGCAACGTTCCCTAGCTTAGGGGAGTGGTTGTGACATTTTGGAAATGAAAAGAAGTGATAAAGGGTTCAGTCACTTTTCTTGCCTTGAAAAAGGTTTATAATTTTCCCTAAACCATTCTTGCAAGCGTTCAAGCACTTGGCACACATATTCAACATTTTTAGACCCTGCCCTCACTTTTCACCCTAGCTGGATGCTGAGTTTTGGGAGGGAACGGCAATTTTCACCACAGGAGGGACCCAAAAAGGGACCAGCACATCACATTGCACAGCTCCTGCCCTGGCTGGGCACTCCCTGCACGTGGCAACTGCTGACCCGACGGCAGCCCAACATAGTGGGCCTGTCTTCTCCCTTACATGCAGAAGATACAGGAGGACATCACTGGCTAGTCATACTGAACCTTTCACATGCAGCGCTCACATGAGCAAAGGTATTTCAGGGAAAAACCTGAAACTGTGATGAAAACACGTAGAAGCCACGTAAGTAAAATTAAAGATTTCTGTATTTGGTACAAGATTTTCTGTATATCAATACAGATGTATAATACAAGGAATGTAGGTAAGCACAACAGGTTAAAAAAAAAAATCGCTAGAAAAGCATCATTAACCTTCACTGAATATTTTCTTGTTCTAGAAGGAATAAACTTAAATTAAAACCAATTGCTAACTGGCTCTTTTTTTAAACTCCTGTATAAGATCAGGAATAATATACTAAACTTGAACAGCAGAGGTATGCATGATAAACTAACTCAAAGTTGTTTTGGCAAACCTTATGACACTTCATCCTTTTATGAATAGCGGTCACTGGGAACCAGTTCTGTAAGAATTTTCACTTAAACCAAGACTCTTCAGTTTCATGTTTGTGAACATGTACGTGGCCCGTATCAACAGAGCCGTATGTCACCTTGGCATTTAAAGACTGCCCTATAGGGTTCGGACAGGCATCGGCATGAGGAGGAGCAGTCCAGTCACGCACCCAGCTGGTGACCAACTGTAAGTCAGCCCCCGCCAGAGCGGCTTGGTGATGCTGGAGCAGCCTACGGAAGGGTAGGGTCCATGGATTGGGTCGGGGTCACAGGGAAAACGTGTTCTTATTACAGGTAACATCCTGAAGAGGATGAAGAACCTTTAGATGTCGCCTTGAAGCTTCCAATCCAAACAGCCTCCTTCCCACTGAGCTCCATCACTGATACTGCCTTCCCGCTCCAGTCAGCCCCTACGTTAACATTAACCTTTTGACTTTTAACCCACTTGGGAATCAAAGGTTTGAGTGAACTTTTAATTATCTTTCATCCCAACACAGAATTCTGAGGTATAATTGCATTTTGGGGGAAGTTTAGCTTTGAGAAAGATTAAGAAGAAAAAAGTAATGCGTTACTATAGCACATACGTTTTCTTCATACTCAGAAGATAACAAAAGACTGTATCTCAATTTACTCATGTGTTAGGAATACCATGGTTTATCGCTAATACTGCACTTTCACGTACAGCAGGGCCGCAGAGAGGGCTGGAAGAAGGCCAGGCCCCAGTGGCCAGGCGTGGCCCCCCAGCAGGGGCATAGAGCAAGCCCCAGCCGTGGCTCACGGGGGCGTGCGGTGTCCCCCCAGCCGTGGCAGCACCCCCAGCTCAGCACCCACTCCCTGGGGACGCGGCCGAGAGCGGGAAAACACAAATACAAAATATAAAGTGGCTCCTGCTATTTCTGCAGAGGAAAGCTCCTCATTACTATAACTCTGGATTCCATGGCCCTACAGGCTGGCTTTTGGAAAGGACCTTTGCCTCCACGTAATATTTTAATGAACTGACCTATTTCACAACTAAAAGAAGCCAGAGCTTAAATCCAGAGCTAAATGCACAGTGGCAGAACACTGTCCTTGGTGTGCTTTGTCTCTCAGTTTCTCTCATGTCCACTGACTTCATGTACTGATCCCCTCCAAATGCAAACAGTTCTCTTTGTCTAAACCCAGTTGCTGCTACCAGAGCTCTGGCTTCTCTATTTTAATAGATAAGAGACGAGAAATATTTTGAAAAATTATCACAGTTTTCTTGAAAATTGTGCTATGGAAATTTACAACAAAATATAACATAAACCATCATCTGATGCTAAAAACTTTCACAAGTGTATAGGTGACTGCACACATATGTGTATCTCTCAGTGGGACACCAACCATAATCCTTGGGTCAGAAAAAAAAATGTTCCTGTAAATATGTCAGAAAAAACCCAGCAGTACAATACCAACAATCATTACATTGAGATATACTAATGGTGGGCTTTCTCACGTAACTTCATAGCAAGCTGCTGGGCTAGAGAGGGCTACTGGCCGTTCTCACAAAAGACTTTTCAGTTTGCTACCCACCTCCTTGAAGGATCATCTCTTGCACCTCAACACTACCCGAACTTCCCTCCCTTCTCTCTCACCCCAAACACACTCCTTTTTCTTTCACCCCTCAAGAATGACAATTTTTTCTTTGTCTCAAAACTTTTGCTACCACCTCGTATGTTAAAAAAAAGCCAAAAAATGGTAGGTGCAAAGATTGAATTATATAGAAATACATACAGTAAGATAAAATAAACCTCTCTAGATTTGCAAGTTCTCCCTGCATTGACATCTGGGCATGCAAGTAACCGCTTATATCAGAAAGAATGGGCTCCATGCTAGTATTTTTTTAATGAGATTGAACTGCCTGGTATTTATATTTAAGAAAAGGCTAATTTAATTAGCAGCACTGCATCTGTTCTTCCTCCACTCTCCCCTCGCTCTTATATGGAATTTACTGCATAAAGAGTAAAAAAATTAAACTGAAAGAAAGAAACCTCTGGCCCCATATATACAGAGAGTGTATCAGTTCTTAGGGGTTTAAAAAAAAACTGGTCTGTGCCACCAGACACCTCTGTACCGATGAAAAGATACTGGCGTTCAGTTCTGCGCTGCTGGTATATATCCCCCAAAACAAGCCCTCAGGGAAAAACGAGGTTGCCAAATATCCTCAACAGTAGCATTCCCATCCAGGGACTGTCAGAGTGTAATGAAGTTATCTGCTAAAGCACAGGCTGGAAGGGTCTGAGGAGGCTGCTCCCCTCGAAAAGCTAAAGGAAGAGTTAGCCACAGCAGCGGATTAACTCACTAGCTGTCTTCAGCTGTATTCATTCCTCCACCACAGTGAACTCACTTAATAAAGGACTTCAATTTTTTTTTTTTTTTTTGTTCATCTCACATTCTGGGGATGTTTCTTGCAATGTTTTTCTTCTGTGGTTGAGGAAACCCTGAATGCACTGTAGGCTGAGCAACGGAGACAGAGAGATGTCTTCTCTACAAACAGATCACTTCAGGATGGCTGGTTGAAAGGTACAAACACAAAAATCCACAGCCTGACTTTGTTCATTTGTGCTCACTTAGTTCCCTGATGTAAGATGCTTTCAGGTCTGGCATGCTCCATCTGTAGGGAGGTGAGGGGGTGACAATATTTAATTATCACACCAGACCATTCTCAGGACTGATTAATGCTCACAGAAAAGTTCAGAGTTGGGAGACACGCACCCTTCCATATCATGCCAGGGTGATAAGCTGTGGCCTTTATTCTTGCCCACTAAAAGATTTTGCTGAATTTGCACTCAAGCAGCTGGGAGAGGCTCGCACATTAGCAGGGCCGAGCTGAGGAAGAGGTAACTTCTGTCTAAGGGAAGGTAAGCATCTGTGGATGCATCTTTAGCCACTGCAGCCATTTCCAAACTAATAATCAGTCTATGCATTAGATACAGTGTGCAGTGCTATACATCAACTTTTGTGTCCAGCTTCTCCTGCTAACTAGAAAAACCTGCGAAGTCCCAAACTTTTGCTTAATGGTTTAAAATATACTGAAAATAATGCTTAGCTTTTGGATACTTTCTAGGGGCCTAGCTCTGTATTCTCAAGGTTTTTTTCGTCTTTCATGGATGACAGCTAGAAAGGTACAT
>VYZV01038105.1:0-10472 GCA_013401275.1 Pandion haliaetus | reverse complement strand
ATACTGACATTAAATACTTTTCTCTTCAACAAATTTTTTTTAAATGCATTTCAAACTAAGCTACAGAGTTTCCAGGTGCAGTAAATGCTTCAGAAGCAAACTGTTTGTCTTGCTGGGTCTGGCTGAAATATGCCCTCCTCCTCTTCTCCCCACTTGCTTCCCGTAGTGACAGGAAAATTAAATCAGCAGGAGAAGCAGTGCCAGAGGGGAGTTAAGAGAGAGGTGTTGCTCTAAGTGTCCAAGATACTTGCTTTTTCAGTTTCAGGTCTCTGTGAATTCCCCCAAACTTTTCCAACAAAAACTTTCATCCTCTCTTCAGAATCATGTTCACTCTGTAACATGACACAGTTACATCATGGTATGGTCCAACAAAAGGCTTTAAAAGCCAAGCGTCACGGTCACGTAGTTTCTGCAATGCTTTGTAGTTAACATCTCTCTTTCTCCTGCTGGCTCATGTTCTGCTACTCTCTATGAATTTCTCCTCCAACTAAAGTATAGACCATTTTTCATTTCTGCTTGGTCCTTGTCCAGCTTCTGACAAGCTGGCTTTATCCACAGTCTTAGTTGTCCATTTTATTGTTCACTCCCTTGCACAGACACAGTCTCTTTCATGTCTCACCATCAGGTCTTCTATATTTCTTCCATACCCTACTTCCATGTGTCAAAAGCAGCAATATTCAAGCAAGGAACAATAGCATCTTCTTCCAAAGAAATAAAATCTGGTGTCTTCTTATAAGAGTCAGACCAGCCTTCTAAAACTTTTCATTTCGATAATTTAAGCACAGGGACTACTCTGCAATTAATGCAATTGTTTTAAACCACATACAGATTTTTAACACCAATGATTAATACTAATATTTTCCTTCTTTTTATCAATCACTTGAACAATTCATTGGAAGAGGAGAAGCATGCATGGTGGTATAATGTGCAGGACAAGAAAACCACTACACCCTTCTCTGTATCAACATAAAAGAGGCCAGATTAGCAGTGGACTAGAACACTGTTTCACATTTTCAGAACAAGAATATTCTTAGCATCCGTGCCAAAACCAACACTTCCTTCCCCTCAGAAATGCAATAAATCTATAAAACTCCAAGAAACAAACCAGTAATCTTCAGACACATTGAATGAATTTACAGGAAAGGAAATGCACAGCCAGTTTTGAATTACTACCAATGAAATAAATTATAACACATTATATGTGTATAATTTAAACATGCCCAATTTCTTGGCAATGAACTGTTTGGGTTTTTTTTCCTCCTTGTAAAGACAGCTAGTATCTAAAAATCATTTCCCACCAGCTTACAACAACTTTAAGTGGTTATGTGAGTCAAACTGCTTGACACTACCCCACTGAATCTGTTTCATAAGCACGCAATGAAAGTGTCATTTCTTTGTTGACTCATCCAGTATCTGGGGGGAAAAAAAGAGAAGAAAAAAGCCCACAGGAGATTAGTTTTCAACCTGGGTGACTTTATATTGCTTGTTATGACATAAATGCTTCAGGTAAGTTGATCTCTGGGGGTTACAAGCAAGAAGAGCAAGTGGAAGAAAAGTCACAAACCGGACCATCCCTCACTATTCACGGTCACACATTTTTAACTCAGGATGCTGCTGCACTGATGAACTTCACTGGTTTGGTGCCTGAGCATTAGAAATCTCTGTGACTGCCTTAGACAGTAGTGGTGGGAGATCTACAAGCCACCCTGAGGCTTACCAGGGCCTCATGGGCAAAAGCTGGCTAGGAGCGAGTATCTCGGGCATCTCGCTCCCTACAGTTTCTGCAAAAACTGACTTGGGGCACAGACGGATGTAACCCGCGGCTACAGCATTGTGACTCTTCCATGAACTGCTATGCCTTTTGGCATCTGTGCAACAACACACCCTGACTTACACTGGTATCTGGGATACATCAGCAGAGGCCACAGCTTGCTGAGGATGCAGACACGGGCGCTGGCACATGGCACTGGCTCCCCAGCACCTGGTTTGAGAAGGAAGATCACTGGTGCACCGACTGCGGCGGGCTGAGCCGGAGTGCAATGCCCAGCTCCCATTGCTGTGGTTCGTTTCTTCAAGAGGCCATCCTCTCCAGTGCCAAGCTGCCCTCCTGTGAAGTTTCCTGGGCATTCAGACCCAATTGCACTCATGACAAGTGCTATTTTACGTAGTTCAGCTGGCAACCAAACAGAAGTTGGGATCCGAATCGCTTTCTGTTGCCTGCCCTTGCTCTGCAGCCACACAGGTAGAAGGCAAGGAGAAGAGCCCTGTCTTCTTCAGCAGAAAAAGTCAAGCAAAATGACAACAATTTTAGTGTGCATCAACAAAGTTCTGGGTTGCAAACCCCAGGAATACAATCAGGGGTGACAAATCCCCAGTCAAGAGTTAATTTTCTGAGCTGAAGCTTCAAGCATTAAATAAAAATTCTTAAGCCTGAAAAAGAGTCCCTGTGTGCCTCTAAGTCTTGTCAGCCATGGTTTAAGCTGAAAACATAAATTATATGATTGCAGTGAAAACATTGAGTTTCATCCTCTGCCACAGTTATTCTAATTGTGCAAATGACCTAGTTAGCTTAAATCAATAAACATTCGAGATTGTCCGTATTTTTCATGAATTATTTCTAGACTATAAACTATGTGATTTGTTCACACAGAGCAGTAATACCCCAGGCTTAAAAGCCCAACCAGCATCTAAGGTCTCTGCACCATTCTTGGGCTTTTACTGGGCAACACATTAAAACATTCAGATCCAAAAAATACAAAAAGGATTAATAACACTGAAGAGTGGATGGTCTATCTACATGACTAGGATTTGCTGATCGTCTGGGCAGTTGGTCAGAGTGAAGACATCCTGCAACATTAATGAAAAAAGCAGACTCTCAGGGGTGAGGGATGCAGGCTGATCTTTGGGAACAGAACTGGTTTTGCTCACACAGTTGAAAATGTTAGGACAGCTGTATCACAGTCTAACTCTGCTCGACAGAACATCACTCTAATTCATATGAAACCAAAGCAGGAATCGGAGAAGAAAAAGGCAACATACCCCTTGCTGTTCACATCTTTTCATATAAAACCTCATTTTCACAAAGCTATCATTGACACAGGATTCTGTATTAATCTCCAATCTGCCAAGTAACAAAGTGTTATCACAGCTTTATAGTATTATATAGAGGAGTATTATCCAACACACACTTAGTTAACCCATTATCGATACAAAATTGACAGCAAGTCATTATCTTCACATTTTTTTCTCATTTTACTTGCATGCAACCTAACAGCATACCTTAGACTTCCATACAATGACAGAGCAACCTTGATCCTCATTTCTCCCTAGTTTTTTTCCCCACATACACAGATCATCTCAGCTGTTCAAAGCAGTGAGAGAACACAAGGGTGAGTAAGACTTTCACTTTTGACATAGACTTTATTTCCAAGTGCCTGAAAACCAAGACAGGGACAGAAGAAATTCACTCCTATGCAGTAATCTTGTATAAAGCCTGCAAGAAACTCAAGTCTTATACCAAACTTCCTAATAATGAGCCTCCACATGATGGACAGAGATAACTGCATTGTCTGTGCAGATTGTTAGACCAAACCTCTGTGGACTACAAATAGGCGAGGTTAAATTGATTCATATATCGTAATATTTAAATCCAGAACAAAACGGGGGAAAAAAAACCAAACCCAAAAGAGAGGATGCCCAGCACTGTTACCCATGTGACTCTGGTCAGAGACAGTGAGAAGAGAAAACAGTCCATCTTCACACCCTCCATCACCTGGGTGTTCACAGTGACCTTCCTACCTAGTTCCTACTGAACCATTTCTATCATAAAACACTATAGGAAATAGGACACTCTGGAGCCCCACTGCAATTTTACATTTGCCCCAAAATAAGAGTTGACAGTCTAGGGGTTGTCGAGTTCACCTAGGAGGGGATATAAATGACTTGATTTCGCTCTTTGCCTTTGATTTTGTTTTGGGGGCATAAAATAGATACCCACGCCCCTCCCCCCCACTGTGTGCCTACCTGCCCTGTTGATGGTTTGTACTCATATTTTCCTTCTCTTCCTTCTTTGGTTTTGCATGTATTTTTAACATCAGTATTTTTATGTGCCTTGAAACCAGACCTGACTGAAGGCTTCTGAGCAGCATTGGCAAAACTGAATTCTGTCCACCTGGGGACACAGACAAAAGTGAACTGCCTCCTTCCCCAACACACACCTACACCCTGGCTGCTGTCTCAGCAAGGGCACCCGCAGCCCACCTCGCTCTACGGCATCTGCCAGGGGCAAACCAGACCAGAGCCACCCCTGCCTGTTTAAATTAGAGACATTTTATCGTCACCAGCAAACCTCCTCTCTTTTTTCCTGCCCAGACCTACTCCGATGAATATCCTTTCCTATCAGAAAAAGCACAGAATCAGGAAGCCCCCTTACGTCAATTAGAGAAGGCAATGAATGGACACTTCAGAAATGACTTCTTCATATGGGACTGAATGGCAGCTAGTTGGGGTATTTCTGTGGATCAGAAATATTTTTCTACTCACTGTTAAAATTTAAATACAACAGGCAGAAATAAGTTCTGGAACCAGGCTGTTCACAGAAGCATTTTTTAAAAATCCATCAGTGATTGACCCAAGGCATTAAATGCACTCTAGTTTTTTTAATCATCACACTATGTTTTAAAACAATAAACTAAAGTGAAAAATAAATCCAAACCCAGCACTGATTCAGAAGTATTTTTTCAGCAATGTTACTGTTTCTTCATTTTTTAAATCTCAAAAAGCATTAGTGTCCAAAATGAAGCAAGGACAACTTCAGGTAGGTGAAAAGATATAAAGAAAGATATAAATATCCAAAAGATATAAAGAAAGATATAAATGTCCAAGTCTTTTCTGCTTTTAATAGGTGGGACCATTATATGGCTCAAACACTGATGAGGACTTGGGAGCTCTCTGGTTTCTTCCCAGCTGTGTCTTAGGTGCTGTCCTGGTCGGTTTTCGCATTTAAATCAAGTAATATTATAAAATGGAATGGAAAGTGTTTTGCAATCTGTGATGGGAAACACCACCTAAGGACAAGGCGATACTACCCAGGGGCAGTAAGAAAGCCGAGAATCTAGGAAGGACGAACAACTGATCCATGGGGTGGCTGAGATCCAAGGGAGCGGGATCAGTGGTCAGTGGGGCTTAGCACAGGAGGAAGCAAGGTCTCCTGTAAGCTCTTCATCTGGGGGAAGTAATGGGGGGGTCATCTGAGAAGACAACCCTACACAAACCCCATGGGGCTCTGCCACCCTGGCCACGCTGACCTCCCAGGAGCCAGCTCTCCTTCTCGTGGCAGATGAGGAAGCTGATGATTAACACTGCGAACAGGTGATTAGTGGCTACCAGACGTCAGTGCATGAAGGCATCTCAGCCAGCATGCCTGACATGAAAGGTCACGTACTCTGGCAGCTAAATGAGGGAGAATTCCTGGTCTTCCTCGAAGCATCCTCACAGTAAGAGGTGAGACACCGACCTGGAACTGTTGAGCACTAGGCCTTTATTTTCACATACATGTGTTCCCGTGGTTCACACGCGGTTCCTGTGGTGTGGCTGGTCCTCCGTGTCCTTACAAGATCTCTGCTCTCGGCCATGCCCCTTAGCAAAGGCTCAGATTGCAGCCTCCTCTGCAGTGAGTTATTGCTGCAGCTGAGGAGCTCGGCCTGGGCCAACCAGCAGCAACCACTATGGCAGCGGGGCACAGTTTTGCTCTGGCAGATCCCAGAGTATACGGCAGCACCCGTGAGCACACAAATAAATTTTATATTTTATAAACATGTTATATTTAAAAGTGTGTACAATTTTTTCTCTATAAATAGTGATTCATACCACATGCTCACACTTGGACCCTCACCAACAGCACAAATCAGAATCATGGGTTTGGGTGCTGAGACCTACACTTTCAGCAGTTGCTATTACTTCTGATATTTCAGCTCAAGACACACAAGGACCAACTTTTTAAAAGAGCTCTTGCAGTTCCCAACAGTAGCAGGCAAATTTATGGCTACCCATTCTGTCTGAAAACATGGGCTTTCTATGCCTTTGACCAGGTATTGAAAATATCCAGTCTATCAGCCCAAAGTATGGGGCAAATTGCCTTCTCAATTAATCCAAATTCTGGAGCTGTCACAACTGTAGCCCCATCTGACACCACTGGTAGGATAAGGAAAGAGTTTCCCATGCTCAAGAGCCACAAAAACTGAAAAGCTTTGGATGTAAATTTAGCAGCAACTGAAAACAGGTTCCCTTTACATTGTACTTATAATTCTTCCATAACTTACAAAAGCACAATGAAGGGAAAAAAAAGGAGCAGGATACCCAGTGCAGTATTACAAGGGTTCAGCCTCAAATCCCCCAACCAATTTAAACCTTGGAAAAAAAAAAAAAAGGAAGATGAGGCACTCTGCCCAGAATGTCCTTTGTGGCTGTGGACAAGTCATTTAGGGCTTCACATCAAATGGGACTTGACTTTTCAGCTCAATATCTCTGCTTTCCACTCTTTCAAATGCACCAATAACTGAAATGACCAGCTAACAGGTGTGTTGTGAGTAGCTAATTCCCCCATAAATAGTTTGAGATGCCCTCCTGTGAAGTGCAATGATGTCAAAGCTCTTCCACTTTTGAAAGGACGAGAAGCTTGAGGAGAAAAACCACCTTCAATTTTTTTCCTCATTAAGAATTATTACTGTAAGGGCTTGTCAGCACATTCAGATTTGTAGTGGATTGAGTCAGGATGAGAATTTAAGCCTACGGCTGAGTATCTCCATGTCCAACTCCTCAGGAACAGAAGCGCTTGCTCCAGAACAGCACCCTCAGTAAGGCTCACAAGTAGCTACTACCGAAGAGCACTACTGGAGTAACTTCTCTTCCTAGACAAGTCCTGAAACTGCTGCGCTGATCACCAATTAGTTTGTTTACCAACACCTAGAGCTGCTGAAACAAATATTAGCTTTCCATTTCATTTCAGGATTAAGATAAGGTTGCTGAGTTAAGGCAATTACAATTCCTCTGCATAGACACAGGTGAAGTTGCTGTTTCCTTGTCAATGAACAGGAAATCCCATAAAGCCAAGAGAGATGAGAAAGAGCAGCCTGAGAAACATGCTCACTTCTGACCTATGAGAATCATTTCACTGAGTGCCAAGGTCAACAAACAACAGGATCCTACCAGAGACTGCTTTCATCTCATGGGGGGAGCAGGGTGGGAAATGGTTTTCCTGTGCTGTCGAAGTACACTTTCATGTCCTTGAAAAAACTTTGGGTCTGTAATAGGATGAAACGCAAGCCTGACAATTTGTGCTCTGTTTCGGTAAAATGTATACGACAAGAGGAACTCCCACCCATCCCAGAGCAAACAGGCCCACTGATTACGTACTTGGTGGTGCAGGTCAGCACAGGGATCTGACACCCATCTTCAATGGGCCCTGCTGAGCACCCTGACCATTGGGGCAAGAAGTTCCCGAGACCTTCCATTTGCAGCTTGCCCTTCCCCTCCACATACCCTCTGCTGTGCTCCACAGACTGTGCTGAACTGCCTGACCATGTCCTAGAACACTCGTAGGTCTGTTTTTACTGCAAGTTTCATTCTCAACAAGGCATCACTATTCAAGAAACAACAAAAATCTTCTGCCACCTAACTAGGTCTGCTTTTAAATGTTATGTTCCCAATACGCCAATCATGCTTCCACTTGAGGACCTGGCTGTTTCCCCAGTACTGTGACTGTGCTGAACTACTCAAGAACAAATCCCAAAAGAAAAAAAAAAAAAAAAAAGACTGAAAAAAAGTACACAGCTCTGCTGCCCTTTGATAAGCTGTAGATCAGAAAGCAGAAGTGATAGCCTTTGCACATGATGGCTGATAACCCCCAAAAGCACTGAAGTCCAGCCAATGAATGGGGAGAAAGCATGTTAATCAAGTCCTGCCAGGCATGGGAAAAACCACAGAAGAGGAAGGAAGATGAACAAGGACAGTACGCACTCCTCCTTTTCCACACACCTACACTGTCTATACTATCTTCCCCTCTTGCTATCACCGTTTGTTCACATTTGCTAACCATGACAAATAACAAACAAGCTTTGGAAAATTTATCTAAATGACTGAAAAACTGGAACCGAGGAGGAGAAGGAGCAAAGAATTGCCTGGTGGGTGTCCACAGACAGCAAAGACCTGCTTTGCTGCCCATCTACCACTCATAGTTATGGGAGATGATTAAAGGCCTGATCCTCCTGTCCAAAATACTTCAACACCCACTCACCCACAGCTGATGGCAAACTCTAATGAGAGAGCACTGCTACTGAAAAAAGTTCCAATGGGGCATGAAAATCTGATTCTTCCTCTCTTTATAGGCACTCTAATCCATCTGGTATGAGTCTACATTTGCCCAGTTGAGAAGGACTTTGAGTTTTATGGTTAGGCCTCAGTCTTGCACTTAACCCAATGCGAAAGTGCCACTAGGACCTTGGTCTGTGTAAGTACTTCAGTATATATTTCCCTTTCCAAGAGTAAAATCTTTCATTTAAAGTAAATCTTAAAAAAACCCCACAGGACATTGGCTGGGGTCCATACTGAGTATTGTATTATGCATGTATTTTATCTCTTCTAACACTGTGTGACTTTCAGGAAAATCTTTCATTTCAGTTTTCTACATCAAACCACTTTCACTGTATCAGTCCACCCGAAGGCCTCACAGTGATTTACTAGTGGTGCCCTCCCCTGCGCCCAGCCAACAGCCCCTCTGAACCCTGCAGGGGCACAGCAGAGATCAGGGGGCAGGGTCTGAGCCCTCGCAGGCTGGCATGGCTGGGGAAAAAAAGGGAGCTAACAGGCGAGTAACTTCTCACAGCTGCTTTTGTGTGGCTCACTGGGGATCTGAATGCACTATTGATTCTTTAGCACTAAAACAGATTTGTAGCCCCTGCGTGTGCAACACAGGGATCTCCTTCAACTCTAATCTCTAGCAGCTGTCAAAGACTTAAATGGCTTGTAGTTGGCTAGCACGCCAAAATCAACGAAGATTTTGGGACTACTGGCCTAAGGGGCAACCCGTCTGAACCGGAACCGATGGAAGTCATTTTCCTGCCCTGATTAGAGCTGGACGGGGCCTCCCAAACCTTGCAACATATTAAGCGTTCAGACCATAGCAGCACAGCAGACTAGAGAAAACAAATGACTGCACCCCCAAGAATCCATGCCACCCAGAAACCCACCTGCCCCCATGGTTTCTTGTTGAGGATATACTCTCCCAGCATTTTCAATGGGGCTGAAAGTGCAGTGGGATTGCTCTTCTGTGAAACCTCCCAGAGGCACTACCAGTGTCTCATCACAAGTGCAGCGCTCTTAAAATGGTGATAACTAGCGTTCACTTGGCAATATTGAGGTAGCATCACCGTAACTTACATCTTCATGTAACTGTCTCTTATTGTTCCTGACTGAAAAATCTCGGTTTCAGTTAAGAAAGAATTCAAGGGTAATTTTTTTTTTTTAGGTAAAACTAGAAATCCAGCCCAATTATCATCCGTTAGCGTTCTGCCGAGGGCAGACAGGCACCACAGCTATCATTAGTCAAGATACAGGCCCCCTCCCAGACAAAATACCCTCACAATAGACTTTTGCACAGAAGAGTTTGGACACATTTTTGTACAGGAAGTTTAACAGAAACTTTTAACTGGTCCATCTGTTTCCTTACATCTGTTTCCCAACGCCTACCTTGATATAATTCTAACGCGCTGGCTGCTGGGTGAAACCTTCAAGAGGATGGTGAAATTTATTGGAAACGGTCAAATTTCTCTTTCATGCAGTGTTTGGCAGGAGGAGAAATCCTCCAAGATTTTTACTGGGATGGTATGACTGGGAAGTTTTACCACTGGCAACATAATGGAGATTTTCTGAAAATGTATGTGTTATTACCAAAGCTATTCTTTGAAACACCCGTGAAGAAAAAAAAGGAGGACAAAGAAAGTTTGTTGTGCTGTCCCCTATCTGACAAGGCATTCCCACATTAACAGTAATAAGCAAATTAAGAATAAAGTTCAGCCTTCAGAATTAAAGTCTACAACAGGATTTGCTTATTCTTTTAAATGGATGCAAAGGAAACAGGCATTGAGGAAAAACATGCGTGCAGTGACATTTTCGCAGGAAACCACAAACCTCGCTGGAGTTAATTTAGAATCCACATCCTATTATTGCGGGAAGAGACCTGCTCTGCTTTTCAGTAACTAAAACACACCGTGTTACCCTGACATGCCTCCAAACAGCATTCCCAAGTAGTNCTGCTTACACATAAAACGTCCTGGAGCCAAAAGCAACCAGATGGGCGGGTTACTAGCCGGCTGCTGGGCGAGGTGCCAGAGCTCCTTTCCTTCCCCCGTTTTTTTCTACCCTTCCTACTTATTTACTTATTAAAGGGCAAAAAAGGAGCCCCAAGCCCCCGGCGA
>VYZV01038103.1:31659-76257 GCA_013401275.1 Pandion haliaetus | reverse complement strand
ACTCAAAAGCACTTTACAGAAACTAGTTCTGAAGTTCATTGTGAAGTAGCAGTTATTTTTTCCTAATTTTAAGGAACAAAGAAACTAGTTTGGCTGGAGTTGCATAGTGTTTTATGTTAAGGCCAGTGACAGAATTTGGAAGTGAGACTTAATTCTGCCCTTTAATCATTGAATCTTGCATCTGGTGAGCTGAATTCTTTTAGGATGGGGGTATATCTGGTGAGAATGGATAGGACCAAGTGCAGTATTCTTTAGGAGAAAAATACAATCCCTAAACACAAACAGGTATGTTCTCTCTTGCTCTTGCAAAAAGAGACATTCTTTTTCTTAACCTTGTCTGTGCGTTAGGTTTTCATGGAGACAGTGAAGTTCCAGAAGAACAGAAGGAATTGTACAGTTCTGAGAAATAAATAAGATAAAGCACTGATTAAGTAATGTATCAGGAATCCTGCTTCTTTCTTGTCAGGAAGCGGTCTGGAGATAAACCTCATGGCCAAGACACTGCCTCTGTGTTACCTAGATAGGGTCACAGATTCAAGTCTCAAACTAAAGTGTGTCAGTCCAAGTGAGTACTTTATTGCGAAATTCTAGCGAAATGTAATAAGGTATTTCTTCTAAATTGCAGAAAAGTGAGTACATTTGGACTTATGAAAACCACTGAAGTGCAAGAAGTCTGTTCCACAGGCTGGTGAATCTTCACATGGGGCTTCAGTCTCAGCCCTGTCATACTTCACAGTACTGTGTCTGTCTGTCTTGAGCTACTGCCTTTCAGGGTGAGAAAACTATACACCCTGGTGTTTGATGGAATTTTTCTTTGTAAAGCTGGTCCGAATTCTGAGATCAAATGTCCCAAGAAAACAGAACTATGGTCCAAATCAAAGAAGATACTTAGGTGCCTGAAAATATAAACAGGTTGTAAGTGCCATGGTTAAGCAATAATTTTAGAGTATCTTCTTCCAAATAACATTTCTATTGACTGTGCATAATATTGCTTGTATATTGACATAGCACTTCTGCCAATGTGCTAACTAAAGCCCTAATTAAAAATGAGATCGCATAAGTTTCCAAGTGGTTCTGGACTTGGGTCTCTGAGTAGTCCGATTTCTGCAGCTCTGGAGAAGAGTTAGATTTGAGTCATCGGTGTTACCTTCTTGGCAAACTCCCATCTATTTTTGTGCTGAGTGTACAGGTCATTTTGGATCTCTTTCTGAGTAGCTAGCTAGCAATCTTAAAGACTAGACACACAATTCTGTACAGGGCTGATTTGTTTTTTCCTTGTAAGCAGAGAAAGGAACAGATGACCAAACATCTGGTGCTTTTCCTGTGTTGGGCTAGTATCTTCTTTATACATTTTATAATGGCATGGAATGGCAGACTTCTGTGCTCATCTGCCTCCTCCTGTTGATTGTTATGTGGTATATTATGGTGCTGTACTGTGACTGAACTCTCTAGCCAGGTCACCTTCAGGGGATTTGCTTCCCAAACTAGTACAAGTTCTCAACACTTCAGCTTTTCCTCTTTATGTTACTTTTGTGAGCAAATGTACAAATTTGTACTTCTACATGGAGTCCTTCTGATGGTAGTGGGGGAGAGTCTAGAAGAAAATGTCACTGTTCAGTGCAAGTTCTTAGTACAGTGTTTCTTGTTGAGGAATATGAAAGTTTAAGGTCTTCCCTTTTCTCCCTTTCTGTTCTCTCATATCTTTGTTCCTTTTCTTAGGATTTCCCCCCCCTATTTTTTAGGCCCTTCTGCAGTCACAAACCCATCCTCTAGAAAAGAAGCACAGAAGTCTATGTATTCAACAAGTCATGTACTGGGTTAGCTCCAGGTATCCTGTGATGTGCAGGAATGGCCAGCCTGTTTCTGGCCTTTCAAGGACAAGCCAACCTGCTGCTGGTTTGGGGTTTGGGTTTTGTTTTTTTTCCTTTTCCTTTAGCCCTACGCTGGTTGTGCCAATGGGAACATTTTTCCTTATAGGTAATCTTCATACTTTTACCAGAAGACTTAGTAGAACACTGATAACACTCTGTCAGAGTTAGTTTTTTGGGCTTCTAGCATGCTAGTTCATTGTTAAGTGCATTCCTTACCTTATTTTGCCAAAATGTGGCATGTAGGTGTAAACCCAGCTTTAAACAATTCCCTGTGAAGTATAGGAGAATGGCAGCTGCTGTTAGCTGTGTATTCCAAAGTCTTTTGTAGTGTGTCAAGTGAACTCTTAAGCGAACTGGAATAATAGGCTACATAGAGTGACTTGTTTCTGGAGAGCCTTGCACTGTCATGCTCATGCTGAGATGTTCTGCCAAGTGGAAAAGTGAAATAAATGAGCAAGAAATACGAGAGTAAGGAGGTGGCTTGTCTCTGGTGTCGCCGAAGTTTGGGGTAGGGGTGAGGGTACATTCTGTATTGTAACTGCTAATTGAGTCTGGGTTTTACCTAATTTTAATACCTGATCTTACTGCTAAATGTTTTCTTTAGCTCAGTTTAGGCCTTTTGTTCTCCCTAAGTCACGTGACTACTTTAAATCCAGAACTGAACTCTACATATAGCAATTGTAACTGACCCTATTGCAGACCAGAGAAATTTTAAAATACAAGTCTGAAATGAAGTAGGTTTCATTTTAGGGTGGTCTTCTATACAGCTGGTGTTAAATGGTGCATTCTGCTGGGGCTCATAGAAGAAAGTTTTCCTAGATTTCACAGTGTATTTGACATGCTAACCTATCTGAAAGACAGGGATTATCAGGTACATACAGCTATGCTCGCTGCCACTTCAAGCACGAGACTATAATAAAGTTAGTTCTAAGCAGCATCTAATGATATACTGTAGTTCTGTTGTTTGCTCTGTACATAATCCTGCAGCTTTGCCACTTTGGACTTTGACCAAATGTGGAAGCTAGAAAACTTTTAGTCTTGTTTCTGTCCAAGTTCTTACTACTCCCTTCAAAGACTAGGATAAATCTTTCTAAAAGAGAGATTAAAGAGACCTTCAGGTAAAACTGAATTAAAACTCTGACAACAAAGTCAAGTCAGTTATCACAGCCTTATTGTGTACATTATTCTGAACAGTAAATACTGTAAGATGTTAAACCTACAAATAAAGGCTTTGGGATTTTTAATATATCTTGTAATTGTCTAACTTGCAGATAGAGTTGGGCATTGTAGGACTTTTTGGGTGAATACAGAGTTGTGTTGGAAATGGATGCAGTAAGCTACTCAGACAAACTTTTAATCTTTGTGTGTACTGATTTGAGCTTTTCCTGTTTAACCCTTTCAACAGCAGTAGTTCTTGGAGCCACCGTCACTAAAATGGGCTTTCGAAACCCATATTGCATCTCTGGCTACTGCTTTCATAAATGCCTTGTTTGGGTCAGATACCTGTGGAGACCAAATGTGTATGTAGTAATAAGCTACAAAGAAAGCCTGTATATCAATAACAAGGGAATACCATACCATAAAGTTCTTTAGTCTTCAGAAACAGAATAAATTAACCTGAATAACCTTGGCAACAAGCAGACTTAAAAATGAGTCCTTGCCTGAATTCAGTCACAATGATTCTGGTGGACCTATAAAGTTTCATTAGCTTCTTTCCAGAATGATGTATATTAAAAGATCGCTGGGTCCTGGTGCTTTGCTGGCAATTTAAATAAGTAAAGGTGAATGTTTGTTTTACTTCTCATCACCCCACTCTCTGGCAATGTTTCTGGCTTCTCTGAATTTGGGGTTTGCTGTATCCTTGGCCCTAGATTGTGGCAGATTTTTCACTTGCTTAGTAACTGTGATAAGTTGACCTACTTTTAACTTACCCCACCACATGTTCCTCCCTTTCCAAATGAATTGTCAGTGACTTACCTGTCCCTGGAGGATTTTTCAGTCACTGTGGTGTTTACCTATCTCTGCACTACAGTGTAAGGGTGACCAGCCGACCTAAAAGCTGCACTCAACCTTCAGCCTATGCGCAGAAGCAGGCCATTGCCTCGACTGTGATGTTTGTGATAAAGTTGAGGGCTCTGTGCCGATCAGGGCAGTGTCCACATACAAGCATCAAGTTAGCTGGTCAACAGTGATGAAATGCTTATCTTCATTGCAAAGGCTACCTCCTTGTTGCTGGGTTTTAAATGTTATTAGTGTTGTCAAACGTCTTTCATCCTATGTAAACTGGTGCTCTGGCTGGCCCCTGTCTTCAAAGAATGTGGTTCCCTGCCTTACTGATAATTTTACAAAGAGCTTTCCTTCCATGCCTCCCTCCTTTTACTTATTTTTTTTCTTTATCTCTCCTTACTTTTAATGATACCCTGATATCTGAGTTGTACCCTCCGACTTTTTATTTCTCAGCTTTTCAGAATCCATTACCAGTTTACCACCTTTGTCTGTGTCTTGTATAGAGCTACCAATAAAAGCAGCTAGTGAATACATTTTCTTTCTGTTCTTTAGATGGTGATCTTTCATAGAGAAAACTTAAGCTGTTTGATCTCATTGCCTTCAGTGTTCTTTAGGTGCACATTTTCATAATAAAGAACAGCCTGAACTTAGTGAGGCTAACATTACACCACACAAATCTATAATGCTCTTCTAATCCTTTCCAGCAGTTTAGTTACATTCATGTGTGTCCTATTTCAAATTACAGTGGGCTTATGCCAAATTTGCAAGGATTTGCAGCTGAGGGGAGGTCCCCACAAGGCTACAAGAAATCAGTGTAGTTCATAGGGTGGTTTTCTCATAGTTTTTGGTTTGCATTCCCTAAAAAAAAAAAAATTAAAAAAAAAATACAGGGGTGTAAAATGCTCCCGTATAATTAACTCAATTGGCAGGAACCTCAGTTTTCTTAGCTATCAGTTGTAGGTTCCTCCACAGCTTAAAATTACTGGATTCAAGCGTCGAAGTAGGGAAGATACAAAAATCCCTTGGTCTCAGTGACAGTGTCTCTTGAGTAAATGAAGAGCTGTATTACAAAAATTGGGAAAGCAAACCTTTGTTTCATTCACTGATGTGAAATAACGTAACACTAAATTACCTAAGTGTTTATTTGAAAGTGTTTCTCAGCAAGCTAATAATGCTACAAATACACACATTACAATGAAAACAGTAGTAGCTAATGCAAAATTCCAAGGACAGAAAGACACATCACAGAGGGCTGCTAAGTAAAGGCTTAATATAAAATGTTAATATGTTAATATTTTAGTTGTAAACCTCATTACAAGGAGTTGCATAAGCAACATGAAGACAGTGCTTTGAATTTGCATATATTGCTGCTCTGCATTTATTTCTAGATATGTCTAATGGTACTGTGTCCCATCGTACACAATTTTACATTTTAGAGATGTGCAATAACGTTGCCCATTTTCAAACTTTTTTTAGGCAGAATATTTGCGTATTTTGTTTTCATTGCTGACTCTGCAGCATGTTTCTTTAGTTTGAGAAAACCTGTTGAAAATCTCCTTTAATACCATAAATTTTACAGGCTATGTTCAAAATATGAAACATTTTTAAAAATGCAATTAAAATCAGGGCTTTTGTTTCTTAAAAATGCATAAAGATTAAAAAACAGAAGGCTAGATTCTCAACAAAGTATAAATTATAGCTGTATTTATTTCAGTTGAGCTACAGTCATTTATCAAATTGAGGATCTGGCCTTTCCAGTATAACATTAAGATAAATCTTGCTGTTAGGAATTGAATTATTTGTTCAAAGACAGCAGCTCCCTTAAGAGGATATTAATAATACTGAAGTTTACCTACTCATTTTTAATAATGTAAGTTCATAGAACAGATTGACAAGCCATTCCATAAAAGCAGACTGAATAATAAATCTAAAGCTTCTAAATTGAGGTATATTTATATAATTTAATTCTGCCTGTAAGTCTGTATTTGAAGGACTAGTATGAAATGCAGTCAAAGTAAACTTACATTACTACTGCTTTGTTTTGCTGGAGTTCAATACCACATTGTCTCCAAGCAGGTAAGAGCAGCTAAACTGCTTGCTTTAATTAACAGAAAACCCCAAACAAACAAACAAAAAAGAAACTTGGAAGAATTACCTCCTGATATGGAAGCCTTCTTAGTGAGTTTCAAAACATCCCAAATTTAAAACATTTTTCAGTGGTTTGCTTCTGTACCTATGATTATGAAAGCTATTACTCCTACTCTTAAAAACTGAAAATTCTTAAACCAAACAAGATCAAACTTTGTTGTGGTGAAACAGTCTTTTTCGTAAGTTAGCATTGTCATGCTCTGTTCAGGTTGGCAAATACTAAAGGGAACTTTTGTGTGAGGATAAAAAAACCCCCTTGGTTGTGGTTAGTTTATTTTGAAAAATAAAATTCAAAAGAAATATTCTTTGTAACAGTTCCTTTATGGGCATAACGTTCCTTTAATTCTGAATTTGGAGTGATGCTTCCGTAAGTGATTTTTATAAGTGGTTTCGGATTCCCTAGTCTCTCTACTGTATTTGTACCTCATTCCCACTCAAATGAAACATTTTCAAGTAGGAATCAAAATAGGCTGGAGAATTTGGGGCTTTATTACCTTTAAAATTTTACCTTCATATCTTATGTAGGCAGTTTGGAACAAGGGTAAGATATAAACAATCAAACTGGAGAACAAAACATAAAGAGGCAAGAGTATACTGCCTAATGTACCTTTCAGTATAAAGGGATGCCTTACCATGAAGGCTGTGTAAGTATTGTTCTATGCCTTGAAGTTTTGCTGACCGAAACTACTGAACTTTCAACACTGGTTGAGAGTTGAGTACAAATGGGATGCGTTCATGTGCAGCAGCAGCAGCTGCTTACTAAAGGATATTTTTGCAGGATCAAAGTTTCAATCGTCCCCTAAACAAGCATGTCCATTTGTTAGTTTTACTTTGCTGTAAAGGATTCTAGTAGGAGAATATGCAAAATAATCGTTGGAATTCAAAATTTAACACCTCCCATGAAAAAAAAGTGAAGAATATACACACTAAGTCTGAAGCAAGAGAGCTCTACAAAAATAAGTTCTGACTGATTCACCGGTAAAGCTAACACTAATGAATCTTCAACCTTGTCCCTATGACTAAGAGTACTTTGGAATTTCACGTCTTTGGAGAAGAACTATGATTTGGTACAATAAATAATTATGGAAATGTACAACGTAAGGAATAATTATGTACAGCATTGATAAAACAAATACCACATTGGCTTAACTAAATATAACAGCAGATATTACCTTTCTTTAGCATTATGTCTTAAAACTAATAATGGCTTGTTCTGCTTAGATCTTTACCTACACAATTGCACAGTTCCCGCTCTTTGGATTATTTCTTTAGGCCACAAACCACTCCCATTCTTCATCTGATGAAAAGTTGTGATTCCAGACTGTGGCAGACTCAACTTCATCTGGATCCTTGCTGTTGTGAAGGTGTTTCAGACTGCCAGAAATACAGCCTCATCTGAATCCTTGCCACTGTCTTCACTAGGCAAGCAGCCACCCCCACTTGGGGACCTACAGCTTAAGTCCTCCACGCCAGACTCCTGATCACTGTTAGCTGAGAGATCGGGATCAGAGCTTTTCAGGTTGTCCTGTGTCAAAATCAGGGCTGAATCTTCTTCATCGCCTTGTGAAGGGCTCCGGGATGGGAATGATTTCAGATCGTTGCTATACTCCTGGGGAGTGTTAGCTAAGCTGTTGTTGGAAGTAGAAAGCCCTAACTGTTTGCTTCGGTCTTGTTGCTTACTCTTGAATTTGTTATCGTTTAATTGTGATTTCTGAAGATTCGCCAATCGCTGAAATAAAGGAAACATTATATATTACAGGGACACATTTAGGGCCCAGTAATCCTCTTACGTGTCTTTGCCTTTTAAAAAAACCCAACAAACTAAACTTAAGTTCAGAGCCCAACCCAACTGGCACCCTTTAATACTGCCTGTTTGCATTTACGGAGTATGAGAAGTGCACAGTTTATCGCTAACCAATGCTGAGTTACAGAAGGATATAAAATTTCTTTCAGGAGTAGTACTTGTGCACTAACACAGGTGAAATTTTATCCCTAAAGAAAAAAAGTCCACTGTTGTGTCTTAAATGCGAAACATTCACAGTAGTTTATGTGAGAACAAAGATGATGGCTAAACATTGCCATGCTGGAGAAGGATGTAGCATGTAGGGGACGCTGCAGTGTATAGAGTTGGGTTTCATTTACCATCAGTGAAGTCTGGGGCATCGCGATCAAGTGTTTGTTACCTCTCCTAAGACCTCCAGCTCTTCTTCCAGCTGCTGAGTTTCTTCCTTCACTGCCATCAGATAATCGGTGACTGACTGTCGAGGATGCAGCCCCTTTTCAAAGCGGTTGTACATACCACTCCAGAACCTGGAATTGATGGGAAGGTCAGCGATTTTCTCATTTGGTGAGGTGGCCTCAGAAGATTTAAATACACGCTTTTTTTCCCAGATACATGTTGTCCGAAATGATCCATCCATGGATTATTCATCATTAGAGTGCATGCATGTAAGTTCATTGACTACTTGGTAAGATTTATGATTCACTTGCATTGGCTCTGTCCTGAAGATGCAGCTCTATGGACATACAGAGCTTGAATCGATTCTGATACACAATAGAAAGAAAGGTGAGTGTACCTTTGACTTAGATCACATGGCTGAGGGTGGTTCACTGAACGCAAACTTTTGCTGTATTATTTTCTTGTTCTACACTATGGGCTTTAGAGCAACGGTACTCATAAAACAGCCAAGGTTAAAGAGAGTTTTTCATAATCCCAGTTCTCAACCGTTCTTGAACTTCCCGTGAAGTCAACTTTGAAATTCTGTATGCTTGGTTTTGTCTGGGCCTGGGGGGGTGGGGTGTGAGGTGCAGCTAGTTAACAGGGGTTTTTTTCCCCTGTAAAGAAGAGTTACAAATCAGGAGTAAAAAAACAGTATGGCATCCTGTTCTATTAAAATTTAAACTGACATTTTCAACTGGCCTATGGAAATTTCACAAAGCGTATACATTGGCAAGTTCTCTTCCTGGTCTATGAAATTATTTGATAAACCTTCAGTTAAAAAGCTGAGTTGATTTTTCATTTTCAGGAGGAAAGGACTCGGACTGTGAAGTCCGTAGCTTACTCTAGCACTCCTCCTGTCTTCTGTCTTCCTGGCAATACATGGCCACAGCCAGACTCTGAGTATGTAACTAACTAGTTCAGCAGACAGGTTAAGTAGCCGAGAGACCTGCCCTCAGCTGCAGCTGTCCAGCCAAGTAGCTGACAGATATTTTCAGAGCATGTGCATGCTCCTTGATGGTTTGTTATTCCTACCCCAACAGTATACTATTTAAGTCACATTCCCCCTTAAGTTTATCATCTGATAGATCATGCTTCGAAATCTTTACGCACCCAAGTAATTCCATTAACATCAACGGGATTACACATCTGATGGGGGATCTGCAGTACCAGTACTTCTTTTATAAATCCCATAATCCTAAAGAATATGATCAATGACCATTTTTAAATTGTTCTAAAGTGGATGCGACCTGGAATAGTAGATGTGAAAATTCAATTTCTGTCATTTAAGATATATATTAACTGTTTAACATGTGCTTTTACTTGCAACTGGAAAACAAACTGATCAGTTTTGCTTAAATCACAGTTTTCATAAAGTTCTATTCAAGATCTCCTTAAGTTTGTTAAGAGTAATGGCACAATGAACTACTCGAGTCAGAATGTCAATAGTGACATTTCTAAAATTATGGTATTTTGTTACATTTTGAAAAAAACTTAACTAAAATTTACTGTATATACTTTGAGGTATAAAAACAACATGGGGAAAGTCTGCTTTTTGTTTTACTAAACAATTGTTCTACCAATGAAACCATATGATATCTTGAAATACTCCTTTTCATTTTCAACACCAGTTGATCCAAATAAACATCACAAAATCTTGGAATGGAAGAATTTGAAGCAACTTTAGATTTAGAAACCACAGACAAGAACAAAACTGAGAGACATTTCTCAGTGGAAAAAGTGAGTAACCATGAAATTAGGACACACAACCATCAATATAGCTTTAATCTTAAGCTTCTTTTCAGACTAATACTCTGCTGTGGAATGGTGCAGAGGTGTTGCCTGACATGAGCACACAAGGTACGAACACATTGCATCTGAGACTGAATTTACTCTCTGTAAGCTACCTTAGGGTAGAGAAATTAACTTAAATACAAAGGCTCCCTGTTCTGTACTAACACATCCTACAATTCTTAGTAGCAAGTGATACTACCTACTTGTACAAGAAGTTGCATGGAGCCATCTGTGGGTGCAGGGTCCCTTGGGTTTGACTGTGGTCTGACCTGTACAAAGGATTCAGGTAATCGGTGCGATTTTTCCACAAGTGAGCCCACAATGAATATGTTCGTTCTTGGATTCTGAAAAAAATGTATTAAATGCAAATATATTAAAGTCTCTACTACAATTCAGGTACAGCTAAAGCTTAGATGTGACATTCTAGTGCTCTGTACTACTTGTTTACAAGCAGCTTTGTACTTCCTTAACAGAAGTAGACTTAAGTTACAAATACAGAAAAAGAGAGACCCATATTCCTCTGTTGGTCACTAGAGGCAAAATCCAATGCATCTCCTATAATGCCAGAGCAGCTGGAGAGACAGGTTC
Source organism: Pandion haliaetus (assembly GCA_013401275.1). NCBI lineage: Eukaryota > Metazoa > Chordata > Aves > Accipitriformes > Pandionidae > Pandion > Pandion haliaetus. Next base: position 65,631 of record VYZV01038103.1, on the reverse strand, counting down.
CTTTGCAAGATGGAGAGGATCACTTCCATAAAAAGCTTTCAGACCGATCTCTACACCAAAGGGATCCCCACTCCTGCACCACTGAGCTGCAATTTCACATGCAGTTAGGTCTTGGGATATGATGACCCGTGAAGGTTTTGATTTTAAATGGACCATGGCACTGAGGTTGCTCTGCATTTGAGCGGTGGAAGGAACCAAATGGCAGCAGCAAGCAGTAACTCCCACCTTCCTCGTTACTACTGCTGCCATGATCAGGATGCATGAGGAAAGTCGTGGGTATCATGACGTACCTGAGCAGCCACGGCCCCAAGAAGCAGATAGGAACATCAGCCCTGCCAGGAATGACATTATTGTCTCTGTTTGGGCCTGAGGGCAGGTAGCTTAATTCGTAATTGCTTTGGGGCCAGACATCAGAAGGGTAGTTTGCTGACCCTGTCCTAGGGAGGGCTACCAGACAAAAAGGCCGTTCATAAGAAAGTAGCTGAGAGATCAGGACTAAAGCGTCCTGACGTGAGATCCACAGGCAGCTTAAAACACAGGAGAGCGGTGATTCTTAAACCGAGACCTTAACTAGAGTTAGTATCATCTCGTATTAGAGCTACAGTGACAGTTCACCTTGTATGTTGTTAATGCTGCAATAAAGGTAGGACCGCGCGGCTGAAAGGCTAATCTCTTGTCAGTCTTCATTGAGCCCTGTCACGCACACCGTGGATTACACTCCTGGCAGAGCCATATTGCAGAGGATCAGCTTTTTTTGGTATTAATCTGTGTTGCCAGAAGATGACAGCCAAGAAGCCTACACTGCAGCACCCCACGCCTTACAAAAGCACATGCATGTAGGCTGGCAAATGTCTGACTCCTCAATACGCCACCACCCACAGACCCCACATGTAAATACGCTACTAAAGAAAAGACTTTCATACTTCAGCTCTCGTCGCTCCTTCTGGCTGTTACACAGGAAATTCCCGAACTGGCAAGAATAGATATGATGCTGTATGTGGATGAGGAATCTCTCATTGAATTCAAAGGCGCAAGGAAACTGTTCCATTAATTGCCAAACACACTCGATGAACTGGTCAATAACAGGGGATATCTCCTTTGGATCTCCATCTAAATTCCCATACCTGAAACAAGACAAGATACCATCAATTATAACCTGAAATCCTCTAGGAAAACTGAATTAACACTAATGAAAACAAACCCCTCACTTTTAGTGTGCAAGTTGCATCATAGGCACTCATTTCTAAAATCTCAATTACTAGTATATTTTTTTACTTACAAAGATGATGCAAGATACATGGAGTAGAATGAAGACAGAATTTATCAAATACAAACAAACAAAAAAAAACCCTTTTACAGGTGTCATGTTGCCTTACAGCTACTAACAGCTGGCTGCTGCAAAGCCATGTTTTAATGCTGTTAATATAAAGTTTACCACAGTAACATAAGTCATCGTAAGAATGACTGCAATGACTTAAGGACAAAAACGTATCTTAGACAGTTGCTTAATGGCAGACTATTCCCAAAACCAGAAAACTGAGCAGAACAGAATAACCTTGACAGAAAACAGTTTAAAGCTGCCCTCTCTTGGTGAAATTTTTAGAAAGTGGGAAATGTTTACATGCTACTCTGTGAAGTGAACATGAAACTTTCTGTCTATAAAAATGTCTCTTGGAACCACTTGCAATGAAGAAAAGGAGCCTGAAAATATAAAACACAGAAGTAAAAAGTATTTTATAAGTCTACATTATAGGTAAGTTCAGAGCCCAACCCTTATTCTGCTTATCTAGTATGTGTGTGTATATATATATATGTGCATATATATATATGCCAACAGAGTAGAATTCCATAAATATCTAAAGTTGAAACTTCTAATTCTACTATTCTACTATTCTATTATTATGCATGAAAGAAAATATAGCAGCATTGTACTGCAAACCAAAGCTGTCAGTGGTGATTACATTTCATAGTATCTTTCACCACTGATGATAATAATAGTCACCTGACAGTATCATATTAAATGTAGTAATTCCTGCTGGAATTTCACAGGTTGTGTGGAGCTGCACAGATTTCCTGAAAGTTCTGTTGTGTTTTTTCAAACTAGAACAAATTTATATTCAAATCAAGCAATATAATATAACTAAACTCCAATATGAAAACTGCATTTTTTATTTGTACAAAAACTAAAAGGAAATACAAGAAAGAAAGAAAATGTGGATATTTATCCATGTTTAAATATATAAAGTCTTCAAACATTTTACATTATAGCATTTACATAATGGATGTAAAAAATAACTTGTCCAAATAGATTACTTTTCGCTTCACTTTACCTGACATTTCTGAACAAATCCTACTGTTTTCGTTAGAACACAGTGTGTTAGGAAGAGTATATTTTACATGATAGATAACTCACAGACATGCCTAAGATTAAGTACTGTCCTGGAAGTCGTAGACTTTGCTGAACAGGGACTTAGGTGGGGAGTCTTGGCACTAGTGAAAGTTCTGCTGGAATTCAAAGGGGATTTTGGAAGCCACATACATGCTATCTTTCTCTCACATGGGCATCTCAATGCTTGTAGCAACTGCAAGACCAGCACTCAGGATTCCCAATAGCAGTCTTGGAGTGCACACAGAAGAAAAGACTGATATGAAAATATTTCACTTTGATTTTTCCAGGTGGCTAAACATAGTAAGAGAAAAGAGTATGGCAGTTTCCTGAGGGTAATCTGTTGATATGCTTTGTAAGGCAACAAGGCAGTAAAATTGGAATGGCAGCAGATACTGGCTGCATAAAAATATATAGAGAGAAAAACCTTAGCACCTCCTTACCTGTGGTTAAACTTGTGACCAAAGGAAACCCAGTCTTTTTCAATTAACACCTAAAATGAGAATATTGCATTCAGTGTTGTGGAGCGCAGCTGAGACATGTTGAAGCAGGCAGAAGAGTGGTGTGAACAAGCAGTATTGGAATCCCAGTTAATTCTTAGGATGAGCAGAAAAGTGACAAGCAAGAATGATGTAAGCAAGTAGTATTAGAATCCCAGATAAATTTTAGAGTAAGCAGAGAAATAATGAGTGATGAGCACTACTGCCAGCTCAAGAGAAAGTAGCACTCTTCATGGATGCAGGTAGGATGCCAGTATTTCAGCACAATTTCAGTTAGCTTGATTCATCATTTTCTAAAACAGAACCTAAAAACATTTCAAACATCTTTTTAACGTGTGGCCAGAAACTTGATAAGCATTCCTAGATGCTTTACTTGTGCTGATTTGCTTGGGAAAGGAACAGATATTCTAACATAGCTGCTCATTGCAATCTAATGTCTAGGGAGCACACACTTCTGATATGCACAACTTCACTGTTCCCTGAAAATGAATACAAATTCTTGCTTGCACGAAAGCTCCTTGGGCTGCAAGAAAGTTTCTTTCTCAAGGTTAGGAAAAAAATAAATGGGTGCCCAACTGATCCCCACCTTTGATAACATTTCATACAGAAACTGGGAGACTGTAACTTGGACAGATAAAAACCTTCCTTCCTACTTAAAAAAAAGAAAGAAAAAGGTATATTTAAGGAAAATTTATCTTCCATTAAAATCAAAGATATTCATCTTAAATGATGCCATAATACTTTATTTACTCTGCGAAAGAGAACCTGCTTACCATGAATCCCTTCATAGTTCTGTAATATGGATCCAATAGAAGGCTCGCTACAGAGCAAACCTGGGCTGTCCTATCCCAGCCATCAGAGCAGTGAACAAGCACACTCACACCTTCCTCAGCCACAGCCTAAGGATACAGAAAAAGCCAGAAATTTCACAAGCAGGGAGAAAGGCAATTGTAAGAGAGGAACAGTGAGACAGCACAATATAGTGAGTATTAATTTGGGAACTGGGAAACCTTGGGGTTTTTTTTTATTCTGCCACAGAGTGCTTGAATTATGTTGAGTGCTATTCCTCTCATTTGAAAAATCTTAATCTCATGCCATCCCATGCAATATGGTGGTTGCAGCATCGCCTGTTTATGTTCCACTGCAGGAGGATGTGGGATCTGTTTCAATTCAAACACATCAAACTGTCAGAATGGACAACTACCTAAAGCAGATTCACATGCAGTTAATGCTCTAACTCATATCTCAGCAACAGAACAGCTATGCTGGCAATATAGCTCTTAATTTCTCATCTTGATGGTAATGTCAATAATGGCAAGGTCTGCTTCCGATGCCAGCGCTAGCATGGATATTATTACAGCACACTGGGTTACACACTGATGTCATACTTTAGAAAGTTTGTGGGGAAGCCTGTGGTAGTGGTAAACTTCCATATCTAATAAGCAAGATTGTATCAGTATCTTTAATGTAAATAACTGGGGAAAGAGGATCCCATTTTATACATAAAAACATAAAGAAGAGATCATACTAAATTCTCCAAGGTCTGGTGTTGCATTATTTTTGGAACTTGAGGGTTTTTTTTAAATTCTAAGGGGTTTGGCCTTTGTCATTTCTAAAGAGAACTAAATTTAGAAAGTAGAGAAATAAAACAGGTTAGGAAAGATACTGCTTAGAAAAACAAACATTTAAGTTAAGTTTGGGCTTAATAGGGAATGAGGAATAATAATAAATTATCTATGTTTATCTCAAGAGAGAAGTAAATTCTACCAAAATAGAACCCCTGTGGGCAGGAGACCAACAGCTGAGAACTGGGAACCGTACAAATAAGAACGGGTCAAAATGCATGTCTGAGGAGGCACGAGGCTAGCAAGCACATGGACAAAGGATAAATTTTTTTGGACGGTATTTTAAGACTAGCCACTGGGGAAAAGTTGGCAAGAGCTAATGTAAATGACCTGATTTCTACAAGCTAATGAAAGCTAGTAGTGCTGAGAGAAATAATAACATGCATTTATCCTGCAGCCGCTGTTCAGGTAAGAAACTACAGTTGCCTGCTGAGCAGGAAGAAGCAAAGCAAGAGAAACAAGCAGTTACTGAAAAGGGAAACCCATGAAGTTTTATCCGTATAGTCATATGTAGCAGGCCATGTGAATAAAATGGCCTGTAAGAAATGGTAATAGTAATCTCAAAAACGAGAATTGAAACAGTAAAAGGCAGAGTACAAGGAGGGGGTTAATAAAACTACTGTTGGTAGGTGACAAATATCTGCACTACTTTGGGTGGGATTGATTAGGAGAATTAATTTCTTATCAAAGCCAACAACTGTTTTCTGAAACGGTTCTCAATATGTAAGAGTACAAGCTGCTAGAGTTTGGCCATGGTAATACACAGGAGCTGCTTTAGGAGATAAATTTAGCTGGTCGCTAAATAACTCAGAGGGGATAACACAGTAGCTAATACTCCTATATTACAACTACCATGCAAAGAAGTAGTCTCAAACAGAAACCTTCAACAAAGAAAATGTCCAGATATTAGCAGAGGAGGCAGGGGAAATAGGGAAAGAAACAGTGACAATCACTGCTGGGGAGTCAAGTAAGAACATTCAAATACCTGGCATAACAAGATACAGGCTAGTAGCGGCTTTAGTACATTTGAATTCTGCAGCGAAAAGAACAGAAACTTTTTTATTAGCAAAATGTCCACATGACAGCACCTAGGAATTGTCTATCCTCATATATGAAGCATTGCAAGGTGTGTTTTTTTCAGATACAACATCACTGAAGATCACAGAAGTTACCCACAAGCAGAGGCTTTGGTCCTCACTTTCTGTATCTGGTTAGTCCAAGTTTTGTTCTCATTTTACACACTTTACCTTTGCAATAAAAATGCCAGCATCCATAATGGCTTTGATATGCTTCAGCCAGCCAGAATTTTCTAGGCCCCACAGAAAGTCACTCATTGAAGGCGATTTCAGCTCACAAACTGCAAAATAAGCTACATCTTAAATGTACAGTAATTATAGTCCCTTAAGCTTTCACTGACTCTTCAAACTAAAAGTAGTCTCTTCAGATTCCCTGTGTAAAACATTAATGTTTTTAAAAGAATGGCTACTTCACAATCAAACTTTACCATTGAAAAAAAAGAATATATTTAAGAAACAGGACTGGGTCAAATTTCACCCACTATGTTGACTGAAGTTAAAAAGAGAAGCTGTTACAAAGCCCGTTGCAAACAGTTTACTGAATACATCCTTCTGTGCAGCACAGTTTTTCCAAAATTGTGTTGGAAGTTTTCAAACCCCTGAGAGGGGATCGTGTATTTAATAATGAGGGCTTGGAAACACAGAGCATATGATTTCTCCTGTTGGACAGGCAGCCAGCCATGTAAATGGTGCCACAGCCTCCTGTTCCCAGCCACATTTGCTGAGGAAGCTCTGCAAGAGCAGCCCCACCAAACCCAGCCTTCAAAATCGCCATGGATGATGGTGTTTGAGATAAAGCAATTCACTCAACAGTTCTCTGTCCCTGAATGAAACCTTATTAAAACTTCACTTGTAGCCAGAAAGTATTCTGATGGCGAGGAAAAGCCATAATTCATTGTCCTGGTTTTGGCTGGGTTAATTTTCTTTCTAGTAGCTGGTATAGTGTTATGTCTTGGATTTAATACGAGAATAATGTTGATAACATAGCAACAAACTGAAGTTTTCAGTTAAGTAGCATTTAGACTAAGTCAAGGGTTTTTCAGCTTCTCATGCCCAGCCAGCAAGAAGGCTGGAGGGGCACAAGGAGTTGGGAGGGGACACAGACAGGGCAGCTGACCCAAAATGGCCAAAGGGGTATTCCATACCATGTGACGTCATGTCTTAGTATATAAACTGGGGGGAGTGGGGCTGGGGGGGATCGCTGCTTGGGAACTAACTGGGCATCGGTCAGCTAGTGGTGAGCAACTGTGTTGTGCATATTATCATTTTATTATTGTTATTATTATAATTTTCTTCCTTTCTGTTCTATTAAACTGTTCTTATCTCAAGCCATGAGTTTTACTTTTTCCCCCCTAGTTCTCTCCCCAATCCCACTGGGTGTGGGGGGAAGGGAGCAAGCAGCTCTGTGGTGCTTAGTTGCTGGCTGGGGTTAAACCATGACATTCATCAAGTGAAATATTTTCCTGAAAACTTTCCAAGCTTTATGCCATGTTTAAAGAAAAAAACCCCAAACTTCCCAGTTTCTACATTAAGTTTCTATCCTGCTGTATCCAAGTGTTTATTTTTTAATATTAGAGGGTTCATGACATCAGAAGAAAAAAAAGGCAATCAGAATCTAATTCAGATACCTCAGTCCAGCAGCAAACAAATACTCAACAATACTTTGTGCAATCTATTTTCAACAGTGAGATACTAAATTCATGCCATAAATAGACTACACATTTATTTTTATCTATGTAGAATTATACTATCTTTTAAGGAAAAAGATATTAACGAGTGAAATTCATTTAAGGAAGACAGTGAAAAATGTCATGGTTTTTACCGAATTAATGCATGACCTGTGAATTTATGATGTCTTAGTAGGTCTCTTGTCCTCTGGAAATCTTCTAAAAGACTCAGATAATTACGGCCATTATGACCAGTGGCAAAACTTTAGTTTCCTTCAGTGTAATGGGAATTTAATTTTACAAGCCGAAGTCAGAGTTTATACCACATCTGAATGTATCTGACTCTCTTAACTCCATTTAATTCAGAGATGAAATAGCCTAATGTGTCCATACAAAGTCGTCCAATCTTTGTATGTAGGGCCTCTTCCAGATGCTTATTTTAAAAGTAATTTTTGAAGGATATTTATAAAAATGCATAGATAGCAGCACTGAAAGCAAACAGCTTTTCACATGATTAATGCTCCTGTGCAGATGGAAGCATGACCAATTAGTAGCTGAATTCTGGCTGAAGCTGCTGTCTCTGTTTACAAAAGCCCAAGGTAAGGCTGAAATAGTGCTTTGCTCATTCCCACTACCAAATCAGAGTCAATATTTACCGACCACTTCACTGAGCAAAGTTCAGACTGTCCTAAAGGCATACGCTGTATATTTCACATGACTTTGCCTACTGATCTGGACCTTAATACTGAATTCAATTAGGAATTCTATTATGAGGCTTATCCTACAGGGCAAAGGCTCTTCCATCTCAGCAGAAAAGGTACCAAAATCATGGAGAAATAAGACCTGCTGCACTCGCTGGAGGAGCACAGGAAAATCAAGAGCCCCTGGGCAGAGCTCATAGCAATCCAGTGATGCTCCCTTCCCCAGGAGAGGAGGAAGAAACAGGACACAGGGTGGAAACTGCCTCTTCCACCAGGGAAAGTACCAGAGGGGGTTGCTGGACCAGCTCCCCCATTTCTGGCAGGATGGCCATGGGTAGAGGAAAGAGTAAATGTGCTGGGCCAAACCCTCAGGCTCGCTTTCTGGCTCATCTGTCACTGAAGTCCAAGGATCAGAGGGCTGCTTTTACATCAGCAACTACTGCTCTTGGTATGAGGGGAGGAGAAGCTCATATCTGCTGTTTAAATACAGACAGGGAGCGTGTGGGGTCATCATCTCAAAGCACAACAAACAGGGGCCAAGTCTTGGTTGGCCCCTGCACGTACGGCAAAGCTTACCCCACCACAAATGCCAAACAGCAGCCTCAGTCAGCCCTTGAATCTTTACTGAGAAAAGTCCTTGTGCAAACGTTTCCTTCTAATGTTAAAAATTATCTCAAGGAGGTTGTGCGCAGGATCAAAATTATCGCAGGGATCTTCACATACACCTCTCTTTAAATGAAAAAAAAAAAAAATCAATACTATACTAAAGCAATATAAGGCAGTAGAGACAAAAGTAAAACAATTTTTTTTCTTTTCTGGAAGGAAACTCCAGCATGTTGAAATGCTTTTTACTTCCAGAATAAAGTCAAATCTCAACGCTTTCTGAAAAAATTCTCATTATCCTACAAATATAATTCTTATAATGCTGATATATTTTGCCAAAAATTAACACTATACAAGAGTAAATACATGTTAAAGTTAAGATAAATAAAACTGCTAGAATTAAAGTCAGTAAAATCACAAAGCTGAAACCAATTTTTTTTACCTACTCAAATAAATTATTGACATTATTATAAGTCTAAATTAATTTCTTCAGCTTTTTCCTAGAGAGACATCGTTGAAATGAACACATTCCTAATATAAGTCATTTTCCAGTGGAAAACTGAACAATTTTTGTTCAGATTTTGTCAGCATTGGAAGTTATTTAAAATTGTATATTGAAAATAGTCTACAGTCTCTCATGTGAAAAAGACCCTCCAATCTTCACTTCTGCTTAATTCCAGTAAGTTGAATAAAATTGGCCTTGCACTCCTGCAACACATCAGACCCATTATGTCTTGATGTCCTCTTTTCCATACTGTACACTTCCAAGCAGTAACACAGCACACATTAAACTAAAATCAGTTTTCATCAGCCTCATTCTTCTTTTCAAAGGTTTTTATATATCTTATAACATCTCACAACAGATCAAAAGCATCAGGTGTATTTTGTAATGTTTGTAGTGTAATGCGATGTTTTACCTTAAAGATTCACCTAGGCATGTTTAAGTACTCCTTGATAAAAATTTAAAGCCATATTGAATGTATGTTATCATCATCCTTGACAGCCTTTTTGGTTCTGGTTCTGTTTGTATGTGCAAGTCAGGTAATAAATACCCTTTTAAAGGCCACCAGAGAAACAGATGAAGGGATACTGATAAAAATGGAAAAAGTGCACAGCACCTTACATGAGAAAATCCCCGATCATACACTGAAAGTCATAAGATTGAAAAAAGTACTTGAAAGCCTCAAGTGCTTGAAATCGCAGATTTAACTTCTCTAGTTTCTTATCTTATCAGCCAGGTTACTAAATATGAGATTTAAACATAGCAAATATAAAACGTGTGAAAAAAAGAGTTGTTTTGAGCATATGGCCTATTTAAAAATAGATGCTAAGAAGGTATGCCCCCCCAAGCAGCCTGAAGTGTTAGTAATTACCTTGTTACATGTCAGTTTGGGCTGTGGGCCTGTCTCACGAACTTGTGGCTCAAAAATAATACACAGCACTGTCCCATGCAGCCAGGCTGGTTGTTTACTTTTTTAACTTTGATGGTCTTAAGCTGAACAAATAAAGGCACAGGTTTATTCACCCAGCCTCTCTCCTAGCCAAAGAAGACTTTGTAGTGAACTAAATATCCTTCTATTTTCCTTCCTGAGACCCTTAGACCAAGGAATTAAGTAAAAACGAGTCATGAAGAGAGTGACTGTTTTACCTGCATCACGTTTTACTGCTGGTTTTCATAAACCGCTCTTATTTGAAAACAGAGCACAGCTCTCCTGTCTCGGAAAATGTAAGCACTTCTTAGATCTAAAATTCACATTCGCATACAGACGATGGGAGACAGATTAAGAATAAAAGAGCATGGGAAGAGCATCAAGTCAAGAACAGCTAGATCAAGCTGATCCAGGAGGTGACGGAAGGTGTTGATAATATGCATGAAGTAAATACTGAGACTCTGTGGAGTGGAGTGAGCACTATTTACTCTTTGCTTCTTAAAAATCAACAAGCTGTTGAGGGTCAAGGACGGCTTATTTATTCTTACCCTTTTCCCAGAAGAACTCTAAACAGTAATGTACTCAAAATATTAAACAGCAACACAGGTGTGATTTTTTATATACTGAATAAGTATTTATAAAGCAATTACTATTAATTTCCATGGGATTAGGAAGATGCTGAATGGTTATACCCATTGACTGCGAGCTTCATAAATAAACCTCATGTGGCATGCTCTATAGAGGGCATAAGTAAGTTCCTATTAAAATTCAGAGTCTAAAATGCATGAGTACCTTATTGACCACACACAAAAATCAAACCATAAGTTTTCTGAGCTTAAAAAAAAAATTTCCTATATTTTCCACTAGCATCAAAGTCAGCTATAAATGATTTTTTTTCATTATACCACCAAACTGCAAACCGCAAAAGAAGACGTAGTAGAAGTAAGGTGTATTGAAGTCAAATGAATTTTGTCATTAAAGTAAATGATATCTGGATTTCACTCATGAAACAAGGTGTTTGCACAGTTAGGGAATTGCCGTTAGTTGCGATGATGCTCCATTGCACAAGCCCATTAGCTGGCAAGGAGCTGCATCCAGCTGCAACAGGCAAAGCTCTCTTTTCATACCCATTTTCACTGCTGCTGATTTTAGTGCAGTTATCCTGATTTGTGTGACAGAAGGATCAAATCTTTCCTCTAGTTTTCAATAAAGAAGCATATTACCTTCAAGCATTTTCTGCAGACTATTTCTCATGACATGGATGTTCTCAATGCCTATGAATTGAAATTTGATGTTGGAGTAGTTGTCTTCATTTTCATATCCCTTCCCTGCTGCTCTGTTTGCCATTGCATTGAGCTGAAAAAAATAGGGAAAATTGGCTGAAAACCAGTAGCAAACAGATTCTTTTCAAAACAAAGCTTGTGGTCTACTGCAATAAACCAGAGTGATTTAAATCAGGCACAAATAGGAAGTATTTATCACGGTGTCAACACAAGGGGTTAGGAATCGGGGATCTGTTCACAGCTTATTGCGGGGCGCTGGGTTGCTGAGGCTCTGACCTCTATTTCACACACTTTGAGTGAAATTTCATTAGTGAGGTTAGACACAAAACCCCCACACCTTATGTAGGGCTGCTCTGCAAGAGTATAAAGTTTTTAATCTGTTTTGAAAAGACTATTCTGATTTTCTTTTTGATCAGCGTTATGTTTACTAGCAGAATACACCCAGGAGGTGGCAGTGTCTTATCTGCCATGCCACTGTTTCATAGCCTATGCATACTGTAATGTTGCCCAAGTTACTGTGTGTTACTGCTCAAATCATCCAAAAGTTGACACGGCTTACTTCTCTGAAGTTTGGAATAACTAAGAGAGAGTTGGAGTAGTTTTTCCTACGTTTATAGGATCTTGGCTTTAGTTGTGTAAGACCACAAAAGATTTGAATTGACAAAATTACCGCAAATATTTTCATCTGCAATGCAGCGCTATCAAATATTTTGCAGTGCTTCAGCAAAAAAAATACATTCAACCGGAAGCTGTAGTTTTGTCTTTTAATCTCGTACTTCCTGGCATGGGAAAGTCACTAAATGCTACTTTACTTTCGTTTCCCCAAGCATAAAATGAAAGGGTTTTTTAATGCTTATTTTTGCCTCTTCTGAGATTCTTGAGGGAAAAGAAAACTACCTGCCAAGCCCCTTATGCCAAATTTTGATCTCTGGGCTGAAAACTAGAGCTGATAGAAATGTATTAAGTACTTTTACTTTATTTCCCTACCTATTTGTTTTTATTTCCTATATTAAGCATTGTCCAATAGCAAGAAATTGTCTTTTGGCATGAAGTCCCTGCTCTTCTATGAAATGCACGCTGTAAGGTCAGGGAGCCTTTGAACTTCCCAAGAAATATGAAGGCTCCAGGAGTAACAAAGTGGCCCACGTGGCAGAACTTCCATGCCTCTAAGCGCAACTAACAGCTTCTGCTCAGGAAAGATTTAAGAATTAAGTAGCAATGGATATTGCACATCCAGACTGGAGGGCACTAATAAAGCTTTTGGAGAGACCTTATGAGGCATCAATTGGACAAAAAGCGACTGACCCAACTTCATTGCAGTGAGAGCCAATGTTTGTGAAAAATCAAAACAAAGTATCTCTCTTAGGCATTGCGTAGAGGACAAGAGGTTACGCAGATAACTCAGTTTCCACTTCATTTGCCAGTATCTCAGGCGGTACTATTGATTTGCTGCTTCTGTGGTTGCTTCTGAAACTCACAGCAACATACTTCAGTACTCGGCTAATGGTATCATGGGATATACAAGAATGCGTTCTGTCCCGATTTCTTCTACCCCAAACACACATACTCCCAATATTCAACTTTAATGTGGAGCCAAACACATGCAATTGAGTAGTATTGGTTGTCTGCTGCCATTTTACCTCCAACTAAGAAGAACAAGTCTAGCTTTTTTGTGTCATATGTCAAAATAGGTTTCCATGGACCAAATCTGACCTCTTAACTTTCAAAGGAAACAGCTAAGACTAAAAACTTTTTATGCTGCTATAATTTCATTCTAGATGCATAAGAAAACAGATAGGTGAGACCACTTTTCAATTCTTTTATTCTGTCCTATTTAATATGCGAAGATAGGGGATTTTTTCCCATCTTCACACTTTCTAGCGCACCCATTCCCATGAGCAGAACTTGACAATAGGAATGCATAGTTCCATTTGTGGTCCACCATTAGGAATTGAAACATTGCATGAATTTCATGATACAAGAGAAGGAACCATACTCTATAGGAACCTAGGCAAAACCCCAGCATTTTGCGTTTAGTCAAGTCTTGTATAAAACTTCTTTTAACTTGTATTATTCAATTCCAGAAAAAGTGCAGGCAAAAAAAATTCTTGTCTATCTACCAGCAGACTGCTGATGTTTTGACTATCAATGAACAATGAAAAAAAATTACAGCCTGTGAACAGCATGTCCTTTAAGGACAGAATCCTCAGTGTGACTTGCTAGAAAGATATAAATTATCTGCTGAAACCTAATCTTACTCTTTTGAAGTAGACATCAGTATTCTAGTGTAAACAATATGAAGCAGTCTCTCTCTGCAATAGCATATAGGTTCAGGAAGAAAGATCTGTATGCATGAGTCTAAGCTACCACAAACCCCTGAAACCCTAAATGAAAACCTGGCCCCTAACTGACCTAATTCTCAGTACAATAAATGCTACTAACTGTCTCTGCAGCAGAGCAATTTTATCACAGAAATCCTTTCTTAAAAGACAGTCTGAAATAGCCCTCTTTAAAAGTAAATAAATATAAGGTTAAATTTGCAAGGCTTTCTGACACTCATTTATTTTAAATATTCTCAGTTGCCAAACTTTGCAGCTGTCACAATATTTACTAACAAGTTTTCCACATCACCTACCAAAATTCCATCTGTTGCTCTTAAAGTAGTTGTTGTAAAGCTCTCTAAATTGTGCCTGTCCTCGTTTAATCTCAGTGAATATGAGGATACAACCTCTAAAGGGAACAGACCTCACTTGCCAGATTTCCTTGCATCTTCTTTAATGTGGAGGATAATGGAGTCCTGTCTTGTTGTAAAGAATTATAGAACTAATTTGTTTTATTCATAAACAGTAAGTTTATATTAGCTTCTTCTGTGAACACATAGGGGAAGGAGAAAATGAAGACAGACAGTAGCCTAAGGAAAGCTCTGCATACGGTCATCCTGGTATATTTAAACGAAGTGGAATCAAAGCTTTCTTCCACAACCAAATCTTTTGTTCTGAAGATTATCAAGCACAGCGGGGGACAGCATATGAAGAGCACTTGGGAATGCTGAATTGAAGGGCCCAGCAATACTCATAATCTTTGCAAGGAACCAGTTCTGATGAGACAAGAGGCAGGTAGTTTCTTAGCTTCCTAGAGCAACAGGAAACCTTGCACCAGACTTGACACTTTACATTTGTTAAAGGTTCCCTGAGGAATGCCAGGAACAGCTTGCACTAATACCTGTCACTTCCTACATGCTCTAGATTTATACATGTATTAGGAGGTGCAAAACTGTAACAAGGCTGTATCTGGCACCTGGGATCACAGGAGCTTTAATAAATCAATCCATTCTTGCAGTGCAGAAAGAAGTAGGAATCTGTGTATGTAAATGAGTTTGTATCAAACCCTTTTCCTCCAGAGAAGTTCAGTGAAAACAAACAGTCTTTGTCTCCTCACTGGCTCCTGGAAATACACCGTCATTTGTGGCTGAGAGAGCCAGTTTCACTCTCTCCACTTAAAGTCCAGGTTTTTTTCACTGCATACAGGAGGTGTCTCACCAAAGTCGTTTACCAGAAAAGTTTAGAGGATGGGACCTTCCTGTCAACACCTTGTAAAACATTATTAATAGCCAAGTCCATAAGTCGCTAGTAATAAATCCCATCAGTGAGCGACCTCCTTAATTAGGGAAGAGTACCAATCTCATCAGCCAGGAAACATTATGCTGTAACTATTAATACATATAGAAAACTGCTAAACAAGCATTATTTAGGTAGCTAGGTCTGCACTTCCTGTCTAAAGCTTGTTCTGAACACAGTGGTACCAATCCTTTCCTAGTGCTCATCACAATTCACTTTCTTCAGGACCACAAGTAATGTGGTACCATCCCCATCTTCCCAATAAAGAAGGGAACTGAAGGTCAAAGTAGTCACCAAATTACAAAGTGCAATGGGACATGCCAAGGCCCTGATTTTCTGGCTACTGCCTCCCATTACAGCTGTGAGCACTCAGCACTTTCCCTCAGGTCTTCAGTCAATCACCAACCACACAGGTTCCTCGTTTCTGCTCCAGCTCTGCCAGGTTTGCCCTTCTTCGCTCCATTCCTCATGTTTCTTAGCTTTACCCAGCTTGCCCTTTCAGGCTGTCTCCTGATCTCGGGATACTGAAGCAGCTACCTTGTTCCTTTTCCTCAAGCTTTCGCTCTCGTTTTTCCCTTTCCTCCGCTATAGCTCATCCTGTATCTACTAGTGATTTTGTGGAGATTTGCCCCTTTGGTTTCTTTTCTTCAGATGCTTTGGTAACTTCAGCAGGGAAGCTACTGATAGTGTAAGAAAGATCATATCTGTGCTCCCACCTCCAGACACTGAAACCTATCTAGTCCTCATCACCTTGAGCTGTTTGCTAGCATGCCAGTTTGGACACAAGGGTTTTTTTAGCTTCCAACCTCTTCTAGATTATTACTGAGTTTCTGTGTTTCTCCATAGCATAATTTTTTCTAAAGCTTTTATCTTGGCCAAAGATTTTGGTCAATTATAGAGATATGGCATCTGAGATCACTATTTACCATATTTCAGATTCTATCCCAAAACCACAAAAGTGCTGGAGATATTGAAAGGTCTCCTCAATTCTTGTAAGGTCAGTAAATGGTTGTCCCGGTTTCGGCTGGGATAGAGTTAATTTTCTTTCTAGTAACTGGTATAGTGTTATGTCTTGGATTCAGTATGAGAAGAATGTTGGTAACACACTGAGGTTTTCAGTTGTTTCTAAGTAGTGTTTAGACTAAGTCAAGGATTTTTCAGCTTCTCGTGCCCAGCCAGCAAGAAGGCTGGAGGGGCACAAGAAGTTGGGAGGGGACACAGACAGGACAGCTGACCCAAAATGGCCAAAGGGGTATTCCATACCATGTGACGTCATGTCTTAGTATATAAACTGGGGGGAGTGGGGCTGGGGGGGATCGCTGCTCGGGAACTAACTGGGCATCGGTCAGCACGTGGTGAGCAATTGCATTGTGGATCACTTGTTTTGTATATTCCAATTCTTTTATTATTATTGCCATTTTATTATTATTATTATAATTTTCTTCCTTTCTGTTCTATTAAACTGTTCTTATCTCAACCCATGAGTTTTACCTTTTTTTTTTCTGATTCTCTCCCCCATCCCACCGAGTGTTGGGGAGTAAGTGAGCTGCTGCATGGTGCTTAGCTGCTGCCTGGGGTTAAACCATGAAAATGGTCTTTCCTTAGCCTTATGCAGAGGTCGTTGAAATTTTCCACCTTGCACGAGATATCTTGCATAGAAAATTTTAGTATGAGCAGGCCCAGGTTTGCAGCATTACAAACAACTGTAAATAGAGTTTTATAATGGGAATTATTTTTCGCTAGGCTCATCAGTAATATAGTTACTGATAGCTCCTCTGTGTGTGGAAATAGTTACTATTAGAAGTTATTTACTTTTCTGTATCTTAACATTTTGTTCTGAACAAAAAAGAGAAAAGCTCAGTGTAAATAAAAAAAATCTCTAACATAAATGTGGGAAAGGTTCTTAGTTAAGAGTCCCCTGATAAATCCTGATTTACCTGTGGAGTTACACAGGTGCAACTAAGATCAGTCACTTAGGCTGTGCATCTTCCGTAATGTATTCAGCCCAGATTCAGTCTTGCTATATGCAAGAAATTTAATGTACTTACTTTGGGCCGAGTGTCAACAACATATATGAAATCACTTCCTGGGTTTGCTTTTCTAATGGCCTGGAGCATCTGTTCGTCCTCAAGGCATCGAGCACTAAAGCCAGATAAAGGCTGGCTGCTTCTACATATGGAGGCCTGCAGAAAAACAGAGAAACATAAAAAAATCAACATAGTTATTAAGCAGAAATTATTTAGCATCCAGAAGCATTTACAAAACCAGCTCATTAGGTGTTTGCATAGGTGTACAGTTATGTGGGAAGGGCAGAATGGTAAAATGAATTACATGTTAATAAATACCTTATTCTTCAAAAGGCAAGGAAATATTAAAACAATACAACCCCATTGGCCCAAGTCTAGTCTTGAATCCAAGTTTTAGAGCTATTTTAAATATAGTATTTCCCTAATGTGGTATAACTCCTGAAAGGTGGTGTCTAGAGGATGTGATGAGTACAGCATTGCAATCACAAGAACACTGATATAAAGAATGGGTCCTTTTGCACTGTCACTCACACTTACCAGTTATGATACTGATTACACCCAACTTACACCAATGCATGCTTTACTAAACAGCCTGACGCTACGAGTCCAGGAAACAAAAATGCGTAATATGCAGCTAGATCACTGCTGGCAGTGTATTTTTAGCACTGCCTCTGGAGAAAGACCTTACTGCATGGGAAGTGGGTCAGGCAGCCTGACTCCTGGAGTGGACTCATTTATTAATCAGTGCTGTTGAAGAAGGCAAGAGAGTTTCTCCATAGACCCATCAGGATCAGGCCTCCGGATAAAAGTGGGAAAGAAGGAACAGAATGTGAAATGGGTGAGCAAGGAGGTTTTTATTTCTGCTAGGCAGAGGGCAACTAGATTTGTAGAGGGCAAGGGGCTAATAATACATGCACTTTCTAAGCACTGAACACATGCATGAAGAGAATCTGCCTGCTGAAGGTCGTGACCCATGCAGACTGCTTTACAGATTATTTATTACTGTGAGAAAGGGCATGCTCTTTTTTGGCCAAGTCTTCAAACTATCAGTAGTTAGCTGGTGAAACATGGATCTTTAATACAGAAACCCTGAATTGTGTGAGAGCCTGTTCATACTTTATTAATAGTATTTGAAAACAGATTATTAGTTATCTAGACTCCTGCCTGCTGATCAGCACACATTGCAGTGATTTAGTATATGCTTATACCTCCTTTGCATGAAATAAAAGGTACATATGTGTATGTCCACAACCTGCCATTTTAACAGAAGGAAGACATTTCTCTCTCATCCATAGTGTACCACATACAAGGCAGATATAGACCTCAAGATTCACGTTAAAGCTAAGGTGTGGATGAAGGGTAGGATTCAGGAAAGTATGGGCTGGAGCCCATTACATTATATCATCCTGGGGCCCAAAGGGCCAAGGTACATGCTGGCACCAGTATGAGAGAATGGCTTGTCTGTCAAGTTAGGCTTGGGGTTAAGATCATGTTTAGCCCCAGCTTAAGAAACAGCTGCACTACCAGTACTGCAAAACTAGGAAGGTAAGCTGACCTAGTGACCATTAGATATCGTAAGGAAGGAAGGTTATTGTAAGGAAGAAGTTCTTCAGTGTGAGGGCGGTGAGACACTGGAACTGGCTGCCCGGAGAAGTTGTGGATGCCCCATCCCTGGAATTGTTCAAGGCCAGGTTGGATGGAGCTTTGAGCAACCTGGTCGAGTGGAAGATGTCCCTGCCCGTGGCAGAGGGGTTGGAACTAGGTGATCTTTAAGGTCCCCTCCAACCCAAACCATTCTGTGATTCTATCATTCATAAGTGGGAATCATTACCCATTATATCCATGAAGAGATCACCTCCTGCTGACCCAGGCCAACTGCTTAGGATGAGCACATATGCCTTTAAAATTTCTTGGGCTATGTTTAAGAGTAGGGCAAGAGGTGAGGTCATGTTTTGCTTTTGCACAGGCTGAACAGATAGTTCCAAAGATTGATCTTGTCATATTGACACAGATCCTGTAAGATGCAGAGTAAGGTGTCACATCATCATTGAATTTGTCAGTACCAAAGAGCTACGGGAAAGTTCTGGATATGAAAGACTGAATGAGTGGCACCTGTCTCGCCTGCATGCAGCAGACCTCTTCCCAACCTGCTATTACCATGGCTGTTCAATGTCTACCATCACAAATCTTACCCCACTCCTGCCCGTTACTCTATTAGCTGGCAACTCATGCCAACCTCCAAACTCACAAGGAGGTATTTCCTCCAACATTCCCAACCCTTTTGCTAGCCCTTTGAACTATGAAGGATCCAGGAGTAAACACAATAGTTTGGATCGTGGTGGTCTGAACCTTAACCTGAACTCTAACCACAACAGGGAAAACATTCAGGCCGAAACCATGAAACTCATCCAAACTGGATCACTATACATTGGAATCTAGCTGATCCCTGAGGCCTTTTCTTTCACTGAGATTTGGAAATGTCCAAGTGTTTTGAATCCTAGATATCTATATTTGGACTCAGTTGATTATGCAAAGTGGTTAACTTTGAAAATTTTGGCCCTAATGAAATATTAAAGTTAATATGCAATTTATACAGAGACCGTATTTACTATTTACATCTTCCTATCCTCCTGTATGTTGTCAAATTCATAGATCTTTATGGAAGCAGAATTCTGTTGAAATAAGGGGTAAAGAAGGAGTCAAAATAATCCTCAGTCCTTCCTTCTGAAGCTTAAACCTGTGAAAAAGGCCACTGTAATGATAAGATTTCCACGGAGACGGTAGCTTATGATTCCTGCTTCTGACATCCTGCGGAAATACCTCCCATCCTGCATGGCAAACTCTACAGATGCCCTACAATCCCACACTAGCTCTGTCTCCTGGGAAGTCCTGGCCATCCCCCAGCACTAGGGAAGACTTCTTGATGCAGTTGCCTGTCTGGGACTGAAACAGGAGGAGGGAGACATTAGACACAGATCCTTTGTGAGTACAAAGGGGACACCATCCTCCTAACTGGTAAAAACAGCTGAGCTAAGCCAGTCTCTAGGGGGCTGGGACACAAATGTAAAAACACCCAGTCCACAGGATCCTTCAGTCCAAGGGTCTCCTTTACCTCAGCTGCCAGAAAAAGAAATGCAAATAGTCTAGGTACAGCTTTTTTTCCAAATGGTTAGACACGTGACGCAGTTCCTCACTCAGCCCTGAAAATATCTGTCTTGGAGAGGACAAGGTGGCACTCCTCAGTCTTATGGACAAGGAGAGTCTCTTCAACAAAGCCGCGACACACTGCTCAGCCAAAATTTTGTAGCTCTTTCATCCATCCTTTTTGGGTCTACTCACAGATCTTTTCTGGACAGGCTACTCCTAATTCTCTAATAGCTGCAAGTATAGTTTTTCTCCTCCACTACTTGCTCTCAGGCTGTGACTACTAGATCCTAAATTGCTCTGTTCTCCGCCCAATGACCTGCTAAGCTGCCTGCTACTGGCCTTCACTCTTCTGCCACCCATGTTTCAGGACCTCTTGTACTACTCCACTTCCTTGTGATAGAGGGATCGCATTTTTTTGTGTTAGCGGGGTGATAGAGCTGGGTTTAAATGACTGCATTAAATGCCTATTAATGAACTAGCCATAATTCCAGTATGTGCCCATATGCACAAACCACACTAACCAGACTACACTAACCGTGTTGGGTTTTTTTTGTAAAATAATCAGTGATTCCTTCTTGTGAGAGCTTAGTGGAAGAATTATGAAAGCAAGGCCAAAATAAGCAAACCCTTCAAAGCTACAAATTCATACTTACATTGTTATCCTTGCAGTAGTAGGAAAGAGCTGGGAAACGCCTTCGGCTCCGAAATTTAGAGCTCCCCACTATGATGTGTGCAGTCGCAGATTTTGGTATGTACACTTCTGTAGGATAGGAGTCACAGACCTGTGAAACGAAACTCTGCTTATTTGGTCTACAAAGTATAAGTAACGTTAGCCATCTCCACAGCAAAAACAAAATACCGAGGAACTCTAATCTCAGGGAATATTCCATCATTATTGTTTACACATCACCAATATTTCTCAAAACAGTCTTTTGAAGCTGGAAAGTATAATTCTAACTTACAGATGGCAAAACTGAAGCACAAGGGTTGAAGGGCTGTATTTCCAAATGTTAATTCATGCCTTGTTGAGAACAGACAGGTTTAACATACATTCATACCAGAAAAGATTCATCATTATTTACAGCAGCGGTTTCCCCTGTAGCAGAATCTGGAAGTAAGGATGGGAGTGGGTGAAGGTCTCAAACACCCTTCTGTTACAATGGGAGGGGACTATAGAGCCAAATTTTCCAGCAAATCTGGTAATTGAAAAAAAAAAAAAAAAAAAGACAAAAATAGTGACTTGGAGAAAAGAAATTAACCCATATGAAATGAGGATACCAAAAGGCAAGAAGCCTACCACTTCTGAAAGGAACCCAACGAGCCTGCAAAAAAGCCCCGAAGTTCCTCTGGAGACAAGTGGGACCACAAATGGGGTCCTGGTCTAACTTCCTTTTTCTGATATTGCCTGTGGCATTCCAGCTGGGGTTAAAAGGATATCCAGTATCTCCCTGGGACTTTCTGACTAAAGGAATTAGGATGCCCAGGAAGAAATTAGGTTCTGAGAGAGTCAGAGATAAATAATGAAGGAGAAAGAAAAGGAAGGGCTTGTGGTTACAGATGCTGCTGTGGTGAGTGGGGTTTTATTGATGATGCCATTTTTCCTACAGTTTATCTTAAAAGAGGTCAAACATTTTTTTCCGCTTGTTTTAACAAAAAGAAAACAAACCCTGACAGCACATTCAGTCTTCTCTGAGAACTTCACAGGCCTTCCTTAACATGGATATGCTCCAGCAACAGAGCCAATGGACTGCATGGACAAACTTCCTTCAAAAATACTTTGGTTATTATTTCTCACAATTAATTAACATTCTAGGGACTTCAAGCATACAAGACTGAACTAGGCAGGAGAGCAGGCAAATAGGAAGATATATGACCTGTCAGATGACGGTGAAAAATACCAACAGTCAATCATGAAGGCTTCAAAATGTTTGTGAGTATAGCCAGTGAGGAAAAAAAAAAAATATCGTCAAATTCAATATTTCAAGTAATTTTTTTCTTAAAATAACTGTGTAGTAATTTTATAGAACCCTACATGTCAGGAAAATGCTCATTCAGACACATAACATTAGGTATTATTTAAACTTCTCCCCAGGCAGCCAAGCACTAATATTTAGAACAGTGTGGACACATTTTCTGTGCTTCATTGCCACATGTGTTAATGGAGGCACATCCTTTCTCCCACTTTCTACATGCCTTTTTATGTGCAAGAGTGGGAGAACCGCACTTTACTACATGTGTGTACAGCACTGAGCACAAAGTGATCCTGCAGCCAAGCACTATGGCAGTCCACAGTCAGACTGCTGACTTACTTTACAGACAGCCTCTGTAACAGAAAAATCACAACTCACTCCATAGTCTCTGTTTACATCACTAATCTGCCAATAGTTATTCGGAATACCCATCCGATTATATTCTTCATTGAGGTCTACAAGCTTCCAGCCTTGTTCTCGTTCTTCTTTATCTAATTTTGGATTGAATGAGAAACAATACAGCTCTTCATATTTCACTGAAAAAAATAAGCAAACAAACAGAAACAGTAAACCACTTCAGATTTCTCATCCTGAAATCACACTTTAGAAGCAGAACTTGGTATTGTCCTTTATGTAGTTTCTTTTAAAATAGTATGCTTTGCTATAAAAAAGCACATATCCTGGTTTATAACTATTTTCAAGTATACTTTGAAAATACTGTGCTCTTTTGTTATTTTCATATGTTGCAATATATGTGCCTTATTAAAGTAGCAGTGCTACTTTAAATGTACTGTTCTGCTAGCCCTCTTCTCTACTGAATTGTAAAAGCCTCCCCCAGCACAAAGACAAAATGTCAATGATAATACGCTGTCATGGTTTATTCCCACCATGCAGCCGCTTGCTCACTCCTCCTCCCCCCCGCCACCAGTGGGATGGGGTGGAGAATTGCAAAAAAGTAAAACTTGTGGGTCAAGATAAGAACAGTTTAATAGTTGAGATAAAATAAAATATAATAATAATAGTAATAGTAATAGTAATGGGAGATTAAAAAAAATGAGAGAGAAATAAAACCCAAGAAAAGACAAGTGATGCCCAATGCAATTGCTCACCACCTGCTGACCGATGCCCGAGCAGCGATCAGCACCTCCTGGCCAACTCTCCCCAGTTTATATACAGAGCATGACATTCTATGGTGTGGAATATCCCTTTGACTAGTTCAGGTCAGCTGTCCTGGCTCTGCTCCCTGCTCCCTCCCAGCTTCTTGTACACCTGCTTGCTGGCAGAGCATGGGAAACTGAAAAATCCTTAACTTAGGGTAAGTGCTGCTTAGCAACAACTAAACCATCAGTGTGTCATCAACATTATTCTCACACTAAATCCAAAATACAGCACTGTACCAGGTATTAGGAAGAAAATTAACTCTGTCCGAGCCAAAACCAGGACATATGCTTTCATCCGAAGAAAACTGAAGTCAGTGCCAGAATAAGCACTTGTACTGCAAAAGAATTTGCCGGCCTGAAATAGCTTAGAAGTTCCTTTATTAACATAATATCTGTCCTGTGGCAAAGAGAAAAGATCTGAACAATGGACTATGTAGCACAATCTTGCAAAAATGAAGTAGTTCAGAAGTCTTTGTCCCTAAATAGGGAAGTTTCTAATAGATCCAATGATATCTTAGTTTTGTGGACTGCAAAATTCTGTCCTTGAATTATTAGCAAAGGCATTCAAGATACCAATGTTGTAATAGCATAAAAATAGCATATGTTACATCAATCATTTTATCACGACCATGAAACTGTTGAAGTAGCTATGCCATCTGCCATCAAAGAGTGTCTTTATCCTGGTGACCACTGGCAGCCAGACACCATTGCCATTAAATGCCAGCTGTCACTGATATGAATAACTATTCAGTGTATAGCTTGAAATTAATGTTCTCATTGATACTTAAGATATTTTTATGTCATGAGGGTATGTTTCATCCTGTTGCTCTAAGTGCCTTAAAACTTTCTGACCAACACGTTTTTAACTTTAGAACTCAAGTAAAGTAAATCACAAGCTGAGTCCTCTCTGATTTCATAGTTCTCCGCTGATATTCTTGCTTCATAATACAATTTTAACAAGATCAGTAAAATTTAAATACTACACTTTCTTTTCTAACAATATATATCTAATAAGCAGAGTCTTAGAATGCTACAGTAAGGAATTTACAGCTATAAAAATAATAACCACAAAACCAACAACAATATTAATAATAATAAGGCTCCCACCTTTTTGCAATGAAAGTCTTTACTTTGATTTTTATTAGGTCTTCTAAAGGTTTAATTTAAGTTATATTTTGCTTTTTTAAATTTCATTAAATTGATTGTATACAAACACACACAAAAGCATGAACATAAGGAAAGAAAACTTGTTAGCTCTGTCAGGACAGTACTGAAAGTCAACAAAGTCATGAGTAAGGAGAAAGAAAAGAATGATTTGCACGTTGTCTGACAGTCTAAACTCTGTGTTCTCTGATTTCAAATTTCTGTCATGGCACAGATTAGGAAGACAGTCTGGTTCATTTCTCATCTGTTAACAAAGTTTTAGCATAATCCATAAATCCAATCTGAGCTCTTTTTAATAAAGTGCTCTTGGTAGCAATCTGAATTCTTTTTTTCACTGCTTTGTTGTCAGAAGCATCTGGATTTTCTTTCCAACTGGACCTGCTGTTCACAGGCACATGGGAAGCCTTTAAAATCCACCTATTAAAATACAGCCAGGTTATTTATGACTGATGTCTGCCTCAACATTACAAGTGTTATTACATGATGGTACCTACAGATGGTAACAAAAATGTTCAAGTATTAATTGTCAGTGCCTTAAAGCTCAGTTATCACCTCTTTGTCGGTACTTATAGGACCTTCCCTAATCTTTCACGGTTATTTTACCATAAGCTTCTGCAATCCTGCTATTACACCTGTAATAACTGTTATGGTCAGTTTGTTTCACAACATGGCTTAATTAAGCAAAAAGTCCAAATTCAGCTGACAGCTTGACCGCATTAAAATGCTATTAACTAGCAAGAATAAAATCAAACACTAATTTGCTCCTTTAGTGTAACTAGGACATCAGATAGCATAGAATGTATTAAGCCAGGACACAACATGGGCTTCACTCAGATTCCCCTATGATGGAATGAATGAAAAGAACAGGCAGAGAATGGAAAATATAGCCTGAATGAGTCAAATTTTCTCCTCATGGAGTAAAGCGTGCTTTCTAATGCTGACTAACTGTACTACCTAAAGAAAGTACAGCTTTGTGACCAAACAAAATGACACTGCAGAGCACTGTCGGGGTACATTTGGCTCAACTTGCAACTGGAGCCTTCTAATTTTAAGTAAGCAAGATTTTATCCTGCCTCACATGACGATCGGAGAGTTTGCTGGAGAAGGAAAACTACTGTGCAGCTGAACTATACAAAGAGCTAACTGTCCAGTGCTCTTACTACATCTTCTTCGTTCAAACCTTCTTGTCCATTGTAGTCTGCCACTGAACTTGTATGCAGGGTCCACAGCTATTCTTCCCTTTGTCATTCTGTACACCTGTATCAAAGTGTCCTGTTCTGGTGCACAGCAGTACGTACACCTCCTCCTCCTGGCTCCAGGGAAAGAGCGTTACAGAATCGCATACCTTCCAGCATGCATGAACACACACTTGCAGCTGAGGTCCATGGAAATAATCCAGATTTACCTGAGCAGAATCACTGACTGAATTTGTCTCACTGTTTTTAAATTTCTCTAATTACTTTCATCTTGCATCACCTAGCATATCAAGTTACACCTGCTGCAGTTACGTATTACTACTACTATCGTAATTATGGAACGTACTTTATAAAGTTCAGTAGCTGTGCTGGCTAACCGTGCAATTTTTTCCCCCTCTACACAGTAGATAAAATTGGTGTTATCCTAGCAAGATAAAAATTAAAGCCAATGTTGTCAGCTTTGTACAGACTGTGGTAGACATTTTCTTTGCATACTATTAAAATAATAGTAAAGGACAGAGGCTGCTGCTGTATTTCTGCAGTTATCATTTAACATAAACAATCCAGAAGCCTTGTCAGCTGGTTCTCAGGAGAGCAGCTATAATACAAACGATCAGATGTTGGACTTTGATGCAACGTTTGGATTTCCATAGAAAAGAGGAAAGGTTTCAAAAGGATCTTGATCTGAATTCTAGAATTCGAAAAAGGCACATTCAAAACATAGATAATAACAGGCTGAACATAGGCAGTCCAGTGGAATAAATCAACTACTTGCTGCAAAACCTTTCACTGATTTTAAGAAATTTATCCACAGCACAGAAAGGGAAAAGTCAAATCTTGGCATGACCACAAAATATATTGTGAGGTTTTTGTCACAGCAGGAATGTGAAAGTTCCCTGGATTTAGAGACTTGTCAGTATCTTCCTAAATTCACACTTACACAAGGCATACAGAAAACAACAGTTATACATAAAATAACATTATGATATATTTTATGGCTTGTGATACCCTAGAGTATTATTTTAAACAAAAGCTCATGTCATACTTTATGGAATGAACTACTTGTTATAGTGTGCTTTCTTCATTGCTCCATAAGTGATTATTTTAATATGCTTGTCTGCTCAGAGACCTTTTCTCTCATAACACATCACTAATGAAAGCTTTTTTCTTAACCTGCAAAGGACAAACATGCACAGCTACATTTCTTCCATTATATTCCCCCTCTTCAGGATGAGGATTGACTTTTGTGCCAGTTTCCTTCTCATACCTGGTCGTGCCAGACGTATCAGAGAGATGTAAATGTCATGGCAGTCTCGTTCCTGAGGGATGACCAGCTGGATGACCTGGAAGTTCTTGCAGCGGATCAGCAACGGGCAACCAGTGGCAGTGGTGGCCTGCTTCTCAATAGAGGAAATTTGGCTGTGAAGAACCTGCGAGGGAATTGAAAACGGTTATGCCAAGTGATTCAAATCTTTAGGAGGAAAAACAATTATTTATGATGATGTGCCAGGGCAGGCACAATAGCTTCCACTACTGTTTCAGAAAATCCCCACACTCCTCCTCTTGTAGTTTTGTTCCTATCTTCAGCTTCAGGCTCAAGCAGCACCTGATATATCACCTACAGACAAAGAACTGCTTCTGGAGTGTTTCAGCTGCTCAAACATTAGCCTGGTCATGCTATCCAAAGCTTTTTGTTTGTTTGCTTTAGCGTAAGCTAGTGGTTGTCAGAAAAAGAGCTCTTTTCATCTATCTGCACACTGAAAATATGAACCAGCATCAGTTAAGGCTAAAATGTTGGGCTGCCTCATTGACAGAATGGTAGTCCTGATATAATTCTAAATACTGCATCAGATGAGATGAAACATTACTATAAAAATCAGGAGGGGAATAGCAGGACCAAAAGATGATGGAGTTAATAATTAGTACAAAAATGGACAAAGGATTCATAATCAAGCTACATAAAAGACTCTCAAATGATATAACACTGGAGCTGTATTTGTACCTATATATATACATGCAACATATGTTATAGATTCATCAAAACAGATGACAAAATATACTACATTATGAAAAAAAAAAAAAATCAAACCAACAAAATCACTGATCCAGCACAATCAGTCAGGGAGAGAGGCAAGAGCTGACTGAGCCAAGCTATTAATTCACACTCAAAGCATTTCTCCTCAGGTCTTCCTGGATGATAGGAGCAATGCTGTGGTTTACAGAAGCTGTTCCTTTTGTCAATCACATCTGGTATTCGTACGGTGAAGGTCTTTCTATTCCTCTTACTGTGTTGCAATATCCAGAACCCATTGAAAATTTTCAAAAATTACCAGGCTGGAATTTCACATGCTCTGAAGTTATAAAAGTATCCATATGAACTAATTTACTATGATTAAACTGTTTCGCAAGTTATTTTCAAATTACCATCAATAAAATGCCATGCACTTACAGCTAACTGAAAAAACAATTCATACCCAGGTTTCTTTACGAGTTTCAGAACCATTCTCCACAAATATGACATGGGTAGCTGTTAAATACAAAGTTCCCAGTGCAGATTTTCTTGAAGATAAACGATCAAGTAACCGAACATTTTCTACCTATACAAGGAAATTACAGAGAAAAAAAAGGAAATAATTAGGCTATGACATAACCTGCCATAGTGAGATCTCAACATGCGCATTTTGTCCATTACAAACAAATTAAGTTCTTTTCAGTACCATATGAAATGATTATCAGAAAAGTATAACTGTATGAGAAAATACAATTATATTATGTGATCTGTTTCCAGTTCTACCTTAATACTCATTTTTCCCCTTCTTGTGGTACCTCTGCATCCAAAACTCTGTTAGCAAAGACTTCCAAAGACGATTTCTCACTTGAGCTCTTTCCTGTTATCTCACCTTACCAAAATCCTGTGATAGCAAGGCAGGGCCTGGCCTTCAGCTAAACTCTAGCTCCACGTTGTCCATTCAAGCCATTCCAGAATTATCAGTAAGACATAGGAAGGTAAATTAAAAAAATAATAATAAGCAGGAGGTGATAGTGTCTTTCTTCAGCAGGCCTCACTCAAGCAGCCAGGCAAGATTCTGTTGATAGTTTAAAAAAATATTTCAGAGTTTGTCCCTACACTCCTATTAGGGCTGACAGCAGTGGTCACACCAGAAGTTTTTGCCTTCAGTCACTTTTCAATGGGAATCAAGGACTTCACACCCACTGCTCTGCCTCATTGGACACAAAATGGGCGCTCTCTGCTACACTCCTGACAACAGGCGAGTCCATAATTTTTTTGAGTCTGAGATCACCAGCTTGTGGCTTGTACACCATTAATATTTTGTGTATGGCATGTGTCATAGGCATTTATCTAGCATTATATGGCGTTTCTGACTGAGAAACTAGAACAATTAAAAAAAAAAACCAACAAGGTGGATATTAAATGGGATAAAAACTGCCTAAAACAGTTAACAGTTTGCTAACATGAGTTTGATGGGTTTCCTACTACAACAATTTCAAAACTAAAATTAGTAATTTTTCCTGAAAAACATACCTAGTTCAAACAAGTGAAACCAAGGACTGCTGATGGTCAATATAGCTTGTAGTAAATTATCAAAATGGTCTCTTCTGGTTTTATAATGTTGGACTCATATAAGAGCAGATGCTTTTCATGCAAGCAGCAGCACAGATCTATGCAGCCTGCCCACTGCTGCAAAGGGTCTTCAACACACTGGCTAATCTTCTCTACATCCTCTCTTCAACTCTGCACTCAAGACTTACAATTTCTTCTATATACCCAGTTATTTTCAGGACTTGGGGCTGATAACTGTTGAAGAGATACAACACCATTAAAATCAAAAGGGACTAGTCTCGTGTTTGAAGTACAGAAGCTGACTTAAATATTGCTATGAGAAAATGGAAGAGGAAAAAAAAAAGAACAAAGTTAAAGAAGACCTTACCACTTCTGCATTGAAATAAATGTAATTTTGCACCAATTTTCTGAAAATCAGAATTGGGTGCAACAAATACAAAGAAAAAAGAAGAGGATCAGCAAAATCAATTTGACAGAAACTTCCTAAAATACTCTCAGAGATGGGATGTAGCCACGTATTCTCAAAATTTTGCAGAAATAATTCCACTGAAATCATACCAGAAACAGAATGATGCCAGCATCTAAGAATTACATGTTTACAATGTCTGTTCCAAATGTATTGCACTATTTTAAAAATAGGAATAAAGAAATCCTTAAAACCAAAATAAGCCAGTTTGGTAGCAGAATGCTTAAAGTCAAACAATTAGTAAAACCAAGTCTTCTCCCTCAAGACCAGTTATAATCTGCTTTAAACAAAAATAAAACAGCTAGAAAGCATGAATAAAGTCTTTTCCCAGGACCGTCTACTTCAGAGGTCACATATTGGAGTGAGGAGGAATGGAAGAAACACAGCCATTAACCCAGTAAGCATTCAGTAGTAAGCAAAAGAGGAGATATAAAAGAGCAGGGATGATACAAAAGAAAGATGCAGGCAGTGCCCCTCTGAAAGGAACCCACAAATAACAACAAAAAAAATTAGGTTTGTCTGGACAAAAAAGGTACCCACACTGCAGTCCAGCCAGAGAACTCTGCCATACGGGCACTGATCTTGCACAAAGCAGTCATCACCCCCACCCTACAAACAGAGGTTGTTTAGGCCATGAAACACAAGCAAATCAGGCATCCACACAGCAGGGCAGGGGCTGAGGGGTGAATTTCCAGGCCTCCTAGTCACATCCTCTCCCCACTCATCAATCAGAGCCCCATGACTGAATAATGCTAACAAACAAAGCTCTTGTTGGTTTGGGTTTTTTTTTTTAATACAGAGCTACAAATAAAATAAAGGTTGGATCTGAATAAACGGGAACAGTTGCAATGAGGACGGTGTGGTAAGTCGTATTTCATTAAAGCAAATACAATGGCTGCACCTGGTGAGATCAGAGATTCACCTAGCCCTGCAGTTTATCTCTTGGAGCAGGCAATTTCAGTTGCTGAAGGAAGAGTATTAGAGGCAAGCATGTACTGACACTCCCTCAGGATGTTATCCCAGCTTCTAAAAAGCAGCAGCTTGGGGGCCTTCCTAGGCTGAGGTCATAGTTTTTAATAGCCCTAACTGCATTTTAATTCCATGAATTTTGTTAAATAACATTTTGAATCCCTGTAACCTATTGGCACCCACAATAGCTTGTGAGAGTGAATTTCGCATTTCAGCTATGCATTGTACAAAAAAATCCCTTCCTCTTGCTTGTTTCGAACCTGCCACTGATAGCAGGTGCACCATGCATTCGGTGAACAATTTGGTAAACAGGGAATGTCGTTCCTCATTAGCTTTTTCTGTGCTGCACATGCTGTTACAGATCCTCCCTCCATCCTTGCGTTCCCAGACTGAAGAGCCCAACTTTATGTAGTTGTGACCTTTATGGAAGCTATTCCAGACAAGCCCTTCCACACTTCTGATTATCCTTTGAGAGATCTGTTTCCTAGGAAGAGGCCAAAAATACACACAGAAATCAAGATTTGGTGTACAATCGGTTTGTGTAGCAGAACGGTGATGTCTGCTATTTTGTTCTTTATTCATTTTTTAAAAGTTTTCAAACACTGCTTGCTTTTTTGTCCTCTGCTGAACACAGTGGTTGTTCGGGTTGGTTTATTTTAGAGCTAGCAGTTGTAACTCCAGGTCATGTCTGCATACATAAGTTAAGACCTACTCCCCATAGGTATTATCTTGAATTTATTAATGATTAATTTTGTCCATCAGTATCATGAGACATTGCTGCAAGCACCTACAGCAATTTTGCATTTCTCCTACCCTGAATAATGTCAGTACTATCGGAGAACTTTGCCACCTCTGGCATCTCCTCCCCTCCGTGTATCTTTCAAAACATTTGTAAGCTGAACATTACAGGCTCTTACAGATTCATTGGATCTCTAGTGATGAGTTCCCTCCATTGCAAAAGTGGACAATAAATTCTTACTGTTTGTTTCTAATTTTTTAATTAGTTATTACTGAGAGGCCTCTATGTCTTATTCTATGATACTTAAGTTTGTTCAAGAGCCTTTGACGAAAGACATGCTCAAATGAGTTTTGGAAGATCAACTAGCTTCTATCAAATGGATCAACCTTGTCCATATGTTCAGTTACTTTTTCAAAGAAATTTTAGAGATTCTGGGTTCCTCTATGAAAGCTATGCTGATTCTTCCCCTTTTTATCATACTTACCCAGGGGGTACTGCAGCTCCTACCAATTTCTCAGATTAGGTGTCACATTTATCACCTCCATTTTTGTCGGACCAGGAAACTTTTAAGCATTACACCACCATTACCAGCTTGACAGTTTTGTACTTCAGTTCTTTTAACGTGCATGGGAACCATCTGGTCCTGGTAAATTTTTTACTGTTCATTGTTGCCAGTTTCTTCTGAAATCTCTTCTAACACAGTTTTTATTGGTGACAAATCTGATATGTTCTTGACAGAGAAATATGCCAGAATAGGCATGTCCCTAAATACCTTCCCTACTTTGATCCCTTACTAGTCCTGTAGATATTCTGTCAGGATTTTACCTACTTAAAGACAGCTTGAAAATGGCTTTACTAGTAGTTTTTGCCAAGTTGTTCTTCAAAATCTCTTTTGGCTTGCCTTATTTTGTTTATACATTTAACTTGTTTATGCTTTATTTTCCTCATTTAGGCACAACTTCAACTTGAAAAAGCCCTTTTACTTCTAATAAAAGAAGTCCTTTTAATAAGAGACATCCTCTTACTCCTTCACCCTGCTGTTTAACTATGCAAACCTTTTTTTGGTCTTTTAAAGCCTTTTTCTGGAAGTCAGCTTGCAGTGAGCTCCCATATTTAAACAATCTGCGTGACTCCTATAAACATTTTAAATTTTGGCTCTCTTTCTTTTTAAATTGTTTTAACATTTTAATGCAGTTTTCTCTTTGAAGTTAAACATTGCCATGGGAGATTTTTTTCCCCCTTTTTTTACTATTTCAAAAGTACTGCATCTGAGTTCGTTAGTTGCTGTCACACAGAGGTTCTAGCTGTATTTTGAACAAGGTCTTTTTGCCACTTAGACCAGGTCCTGGAATTATTTAGAATTACTTTTTTTTTTTCTCAAGATAAACAAATAGCCTCTGCATAAGCAATCATTTTAAAAACCTAAAATTTTACTCAGAATCACCCCAGCCCATTTACCTGAATGCAATTTGGTAAATGATGTCTCCCACTGTTATTGCATTTCCCCTCTTCATGCCCCATTTGATCTTGTTTAGGTTGTCACAGGCAGTGCCACTATTTAGGCAGGACAGTTGGTACTACAGTCCTAATACTCTACTGCAGTCCTGTGGTGCTACAGTTCTACTTTTCCTATGTAATCTTGTAATTTCAATCTGGAGGGACTCTTTGCTTTTGTGATGTAGTTAATATATGGGGTTTGACTCTGTTTACTTCAGGACAAAAAAAATCTTCTCTTTGACAGGCATGACTTTACCTGCCTTTCCCACGTAATTGGTCACTGACGTGCCTGTCACATTGATTATTTTTCTTCCACTAAGTTTCTAACGTGCCTATTACATCAACATTCTCATTTATAACCAGTCACTTCAGTTTTAATACTGTTTTTCCAGACTTTTAATATTTGTACTGAAACACACACATAGTTGGTCCAATTGTCTATGTTTCTTTGCTTTGGTTAATTGGAACTCTCGGCAATTTCTATTTATTTGAGAATACAGACTTTTTATAGTGACAGTTTTTTGTGACACAGCGCAGCATCCAAAATATCATACATTTTCTGTATCTAACAAGAGCTTCTCAGTTTTTCAGTATGTCAATGTGAATAAGTACAACTCAGAATGAGCTCTCCGACCAGGCTCAACAAGGAAAAAGTACTGTTTATGAGGTGATGCAGTGGACTGAATTTTTAGCTAGCCCTTATTTCTGCTGACCTCAAAGAGTACAGCAATAATCAGTCACAATTAGTCAGAACCTCAAAATTTGGCTCAATAAAACTTAGCATGATTTGTTGGTTAACCTTGCCTAGTTCTCATATGATAGATGTCAATCTGTGATTGGAATATGAGAAAAATAAAGCAGGTTTACTAGTAACTTGCCTCATGAACCATCTAATCATATCTAACATCATTTCCAAAGGGAAAGGGAACTGCTTAAGTCTAAACTCTACCTGGATTCAAATCCACAGTTCTGATTTATAGTGAGTAAGTGGCATGAAGTGTCTTCAGGAGCAGTAAAGGCCTCTAAACTCTCAGGAGCTTGTTCTGAAAACTCTCTGCATAACCTCCTGCATGGATTTCTATGGTTTTCACCTGAGCTCCATCTGTGTTTCTTCTGCCTATTTTCCAGTTACTCAGACTTTCTGAAAAAGCAGTATATTTCACCCA